>JAPPVO010003459.1:0-32060 GCA_030407325.1 Camellia japonica | reverse complement strand
GCAGTTCAGTTCATCATCTGCGGGGTAAACTGTATAAGCGTCATCTGGGAATGCATAAACTGTGTGTTGATGCTGAAGAGTCGAAGCGCCTGATGGAAGCCATCCACGGAGGGGAATGCGGTGCACACATGAATGGGGTAATGCTAGCACGGAAGATCCTCAGACAGGGTTATTACTGGTCCACCATGGAGGAGGATTGTATTAGTTTCGTCCGGCGATGCCACAAGTGTCAGATCCATGCAAATCGCATGAACATTCCGCCGTCAAAGCTGTACAACATGACTTCGCCATGGCCGTTTTCAGTCTGGGGAATTGATGTGATCGGAGCAGTTACGCCGAAGGGCTCGAATGGGCATGAGTTCATCTTGGTAGCGATAGATTATTTTACAAAGTGGGTTGAGGCCCAATCTTATGCAGTGTTGAAGGCTTCGCATGTAGCAAAGTTCATCAGAAACAACATCATCTGTCGCTACGGGGTCCCAAATGAAATCGTTTCAGACAATGGTTCCCACTTCAAGAAGGAGGTGATTGATTTGTTGGAAAAATACAATGTGGCTTTTCATAAGTCATCTACCTATCGGCCGCAAACCAATGGAGCAGTTGAGGCCGCCAACAAGAATATCAAGCGCATACTACAGAAGATGGTGGAAACCTATCGGGACTGGCCAGATAAGCTGCCGTTTGCTCTGTGGGGCTACAGGACTTCAATCAGAACTTCTACTGGGGCGACTCCGTATTCTCTGGTTTATGGGATGGAGGCCGTTCTACCTATTGAGATTGAGGTTCCGTCATTACGAGTATTGGCAGAGTGTCAGATAGCCGAGGCAGACTGGCAACAGAACAGATTCGAGGAACTCATGCTTTTCGATGAAAGGAGGCTGAAAGCACTGTACCACATCCAAGGTTATCAACGCAGAATTGCCCGGGCTTTCAACAAGAAGGTTAAGTCCAGGAATTTGAACGAAGGAGATTTGGTACTCAAAGACAACCGAGCTCCCATCCACGACCCAAGGGGCAAGTTCAGACCTAATTGGACTGGTCCCTACATTATCAAGTCAATCTGGTCAGGTGGAGCTGTGGTTCTGATGGATCTAGATGGCTTGGAGTTTTCCCAACCGATCAACATGGACAAGTTGAAGAAATACTACCCCTGAGAGGCTCGCTAGGCCGAAAACCCGAAAGGGCGACCTAGGCAAAACTCAGAGCATAGAAAATTTGAAATTATAAAAACTGAGCTCGCAAGGTTGAAAACCCGCAAAGGGCGGCCTTGGCAAAAGTTAGAGCGCAAAAGGAGAGTAAAAATACCCGAGCGAACCTAAGCCTGAACTACGTAAGGCTTGATTCCCACCTTTGGGATACGTAGGCAACTTCGTCTTGAAGTTCAGCCACAATCTTTTCCCCGATCAACTTTGTCCATTTGATCATCTCAGTCATCTCTGTTCATCAGCATTTATCTCAATCTCCGGTACAGTGCTATTCAAACTAGGGGCAACTTTCCGTTGCGGTAAAGTGCTGCGGTACCTTTCAAACTAGGGGCAACTTTCCAGTTGCTAGGATTCGGCGTTGTACATTTCAGTGACAGATCTCAGGCGTGTCCAGTTCTGATCCATATCGAAAATAGTTTTGAAAAGTTTTAATAAAAGTTGACTTTGTTCAAATTAATCTTTTTACAACTAAGACCATTTTTGGACCAAAACAGAGAATTTTCAGTACCACAACCTTCAATTTCATTGATTTCAAACAGAGTTCTCTTGCTCTTGCATACAATTGAGGTTGCTTTTTATTACACTCAGGAAGAAAACTTGAAAGTACTAGTAAAGCAATAAATCTGGGGCATAGTCAAGTCAGGTGTCCCTGCGCCCCCCTGCCAGAGCTGGTCGAAGCCTCTGATGCCAACCTAGGCCCAACCTGAGCTTCTTCATTAAGCCAATCCCAGCACTCATCAGACAAAGTGCAACTGAAAACAGGGGCAGGGGGTAGAAGCTCTCTAGTCCTCCAGGCTGTAGTATGTCGGGCAAGGTGTGCGCCTCGAACTGGAAAAGTGACCGGGTACTCAATTCCCTCCGGAGGGCAAGTCTGATCATGACCAAATTGGCGCAGAATGCGGAATGGGAAATAGAATACGCAGTGGGTCAAGCCGATCAGACGGATCCCAGTATCCTGGAACATGCTATAGCTCATCGCCGGAAGGTTGAGCCAAGGACAACGCCAAGCAATGTGATCGGCAGACAAATTGCACATCCATTCATACCACCATCCCTCATCAAGGGCGTCAACCAGTCGTTGTCGAAAGAAGTAGCCGCGAGCTGAATATGCTGGGCAAGAGTCCACAACTTGCAATTTGTCCATCAACCATATCTGGGGAGGGATGCAAAATGAGAGAATAAAGAATAGAGAGATGTGCGATGAGGGAAAAGTGAGATGTGGGTTTTGTGAGAAAAACTGAGCCTGAGGGCCAAGTGATGTGAGTAAATACATATGTGAGCTTGGGTGGGAAACATTACCTGCAGCAGTAGTGGACTTCCCGCAAACCTGGTTGTCTCTCGGCGGTAGAAGGCATCCAAACCTAGCAGCGTCTCGGCCAATGTCATGGCAATACAACTTTTTCCCTCCCGCAAGCCTTGAGCAACTTCAATCAAGCGGATGCTAGCCCCTCCGGAGCCCGAGACAAACAGAAAATAAGATAGCATGCACAAGCAGAGGGCATGCTGTCTGAAACCTTGCCAGTAATGGTCGCTGCGGTCACCAGCACCAGAGAATCGGTAAACCAGGCTCGGGATATCCAACATCCCGTTACCCGTCAGAGACCGAACATCATGCGCGTCGAGACCGCACATCCGCCCTAAAGCTTGGGCGTGGCCAAAACGAGACTGAGGCAAGATCTCTTCTAAGCGTTCAGATTCCATCAAAACTTGAAAATCTTCAAAAGTGGGACATACCTCTTGCCCTCCAAAGCTGAAGACGTGCGTCACCGGGTTCCAAAACCTTGCCGCGGCACGGAGGAAAGGGAGATGTAGCGGAGTCCGGCGCAGTGTGAATAGTGCATTTAAGCCGAAACCCCGGAAGTTCAACTTTTCTGAGCCGTCTAGAGAAGAAATCCAAGTTGTGAGATTTTCTGCAAGGAATGCCTCCATTTTTGTAAGAAATGAGGATGAAATGAATAAGTTCCAAGCTGGGGCTTTTATAGAGGGGTAAAACACTATTCACGGGACACTTGTCAAAATTCTGGAGTTGCGGGGGAGGTGGCTGGCCGCCATCTATCCTAGTAGGCCGGCCACCCTCTAGTCTCCAAATGCAAAATGCTTTCGGCCGTGCATTGGTCCTGTTTTGCCCCCCGGAACGAAGTTTGAAGCATTTCTAGGCATCGGGAATGTCGAAGGCCTCCATCTCTATCAGTTTTGGATGCGTTCCATCATCCAGATTGTTCGTCCGAAGTACACGTTGTTGTGTTTTTGCTTATCGAGTTGTTGTTTTGTTTATCGAGTTGTAAGTTTTGTCGAGCTGTCGCATTTTGTGTTTTGAATTTCTACCTTTTGTTTACGCGATTTTGTTAAGTCTTGTTTCTTGAGTCGTTAACATTGTTGTACTTTGCTTATCGAGTTGTAAACTTGCTAAGATTTTGTTATTTCTTAGTAAGTTGAGTTTTTGATTTATTGCGTCGGTTCATTGCCTGACCTGGTAAATACACAAAGCACATTTTCATTCAATTCCATTTTTGTGCAAAATGATGCGATGTAATGCCAAGAATTTCAAATACAACATCTTTTCAAAAGCTGTTTCATTCCATCATGTTTTACAGCAAAATAAAGGTACAAGTTTTACAGGAAATAAAACTGCCTAACAATGTGCAAAGTGCTACAAACTACTAGCTAAAAAGTAAAATAAAGCAGGAAATAACATCAGTATCCTCGGGAACGGGAAGGAGGAGGCCCTCTCATCCTCTTCTGTGGGATAACCTCTGCGCCATCATCATCATCCGGATCAGAGCTGTCATCCTCCGGATCTCCCTCGGCTTCGCCTCCGCTCCCGGAACCAAGACCGGAGCCTCCCTCCCCAGGAGATGTCTCTGACACTCGGTCTGCGACCTCCTCCTCCTCATCCTCTACAATGAGTGCCCTGCGTCTGCGAGATGGCCCCGCTCCTCGAGCTCCTCGGTAAGGCCTGGATGGCCCAGCTCCTCGAGTCCTTGTACCTCGAGCATGCCCAGCACCTCGACCTCTCTGAGAAGGCCCTGGTGGCCTGGCCTGCGGCGGCACATATACGGGAGGCATCTGAAAATGGAAAGTGCAATACATCAGTTCAAAAATGAAAAGCAGGTGCAAGTACAGTATGTGAGTAGGGTGTGTGCCAGATGTGTTCTACACAGTCTATCAATACAGCAGAATGTTTAAAGCCAGAGCATTAGCAGAAATATACTAAATGCAAGGGAGATGAAGGGTACCTGGAAGCCCATGATGGACATCTGCGCCTCTCTACGCAGGACCATCCCCTCAAGTGAGGCCACCATCTCGAGCACCTGATCCGTGTACTCCCGAGGTGGCTGCAGATACAAGCTCAAGTCATCAATAAATAAGCAACTGCCAAAATGTCAGTGTGATAAATGAAAAACGGCGGAACATACCGGTGGTGAGTCAGGATCACTGACATATCTGTGACCAGGCGTCGGAGGCTCTATAGGGATCAGAGTCGGAGAAGTAGTCCCATACTGCCAACTCGTCAACTCGATCGGCATGTCGGGCCATCCGGGATGATAAGGGGACGGAGGGATCGGAGGAATCGAACTACCTCTCCCTCTAGATGCACCAGCCCTGCTGGAAGAAGGGATGTCTGCAGCACGGGCGCGACTCGAAGATGGTGCGCCAGTGGGCCTTAGTGGCAGAGCCCGCACTCCCGTCAAAGGGGACATCAGATATATGCGGCGATATGTGGCGTAGTCCCCCTCTATGAGATATAACAAAGCGTCGGTGCCCTGCATAGCACTGATGACCTCCTGAGCAGAGAGTCTGTCCGCAGTCCGCATGGTGGCTGGAGGTACAGCGGGAGGGTCCTGAGAATCATACCCCCATATCTGACGCTGGAAGCGTTCCCCCAGGAACCAAGCCCTGCCAACTGGTCCCTCGAGCAGGAACCTATACTGGGAACCACTCGACCCTCCGGGATACTGATTTTGCAGATCATCGCCAAAGACTACCCAGGGCTGCCAGGTAATCTGCGGATAGCCAGTGCATAAATCAATCAGAAAGCAAGAATATACAAAGCAGATCAAAGATGAAATGAAAGGAACTGAGAGTTCTGAAATACCTCTGACGCCCTCACAGTATCAAAGTACTGTCGTAGAGAAAAGAGAGTCTCCCGAGGCCTCGATAGGTGCTCGCCCTCAAACATCAATGAAAACGGAGTCATAGGAGGTCCCGCCACCTCCATCTCCGGGGCTAATGTGGGGAAATATGCATACACCCACAGCTGAGAAAAGCAGTGCGGAATGTGAATACACAGTGCTAAAGGCAGAATACGGAATGCAAAGTGCGCCGTGTGTGCAGTGAGCAAGTAATGAGGAGCAAAATGTAAATCAAGAGGACAGAATGTACCTCCCAAGCTCTCCAGTAGCCGCCGAGTAAGTCCCCCCGCCCACGAGAGACTGCACTCATATAACAATAAAGGGTAGCCAAGGCAGCGCCGCCCCAATCATACTGATTGACCTCTGATAGGTCCACCAAGGCACTCAAGAGATACAGCCCCACGGTGTTCCCCCTATCAGCAAACAAAGTAGTGCCGAAGAGGAACATGAGGAAACCGCGGGTGTACTGCTCAACCTCCTCGGGCGACTCAGGCTCCATCTGTGGCTGCCGGAAGTGGGAAGAAAACCAAGTATATCGGACTCTGCCCGAAGATCTGTCTACAGGTGGGTGAGCCCCCAATAGATGAATCCAAGCAGCCTCCCACTCACCCATATCCTCATCGTAGGGAATGGGTCCACCGCCTACGTCTAGGCCGGTGAGTACAGCAAAGTCCAGTGGGGTCATGGTCATATCCCCCGTGGCAGAAAAATGGAAAGAATTGGTGGTGTCCCACCATCTCTTCGCCAGAGCAGCAAACAATGTCCTACTAATATGACAGTGTGATAACCCCCTGCAGAATGGTCCGAATCCTGCAAAGTCAACCAAGTCCCGGACAGCTTCCGGAAGCTCAGCATACCACTCCCTCGCGGCAGTGGAGCCATAACCTCGCACGGTGCGAGAGCCAGCCTGCATTTAGAATGAATGCATGTATCAGCAAATGAAGTGAATGAGTTGTGTGCAAATAAAATCTGGGCTGCGTGTTCAGTAAATTTGGTATTTGGGCTGCGTGTTCAAATTTCAGAAAAATTAGTGGGCTGCGTGTTCACCTAAAATCTGGGCTGCTGTGTTCAGTAAATTTGGTATTTGGGCTGCGTGTTCAAATTTCAGAAAAATTAGTGGGCTGCGTGTTCACCTAAAATCTGGGCTGCGTGTTCAGTAAATTTGGTATTTGGGCTGCGTGTTCAAATTTCAGAAAAATTAGTGGGCTGCGTGTTCACCTAAAATCTGGGCTGCGTGTTCAGTAAATTTGGTATTTGGGCTGCGTGTTCAAATTTCAGAAAAATTAGTGGGCTGCGTGTTCACCTAAAATCTAGGCTGCGTGTTCAGTAAATTTGGTATTTGCTGCTGTGTTCAAATTCAGAAAAATTAGGTGCTGCGTGTTCACCTAAAATCTGGGCTGCGTGTTCAGTAAATTTGGTATTTGGGCTGCGTGTTCAAATTTCAGAAAAATTAGTGGGCTGCGTGTTCACCCAAAATCTGGGCTGCGTGTTCAGTAAATTTGGTATTTGGGCTGCGTGTTCAAATTTCAGAAAAATTAGTGGGCTGCGTGTTCACCCAAAATCTGGGCTGCGTGTTCAGTAAATTTCGTATTTGGGCTGCGTGTTCAAATTTCAGAAAAATTAGTGGGCTGCGTGTTCACCTAAAATCTGGGCTGCGTGTTCAGTAAATTGGTATTTGGGCTGCGTGTTCAAATTTCAGAAAAATTAGTGGGCTGCGTGTTCACCCAAAATCTGGGCTGCGTGTTCAGTAAATTTGTATTTGGGCTGCGTGTTCAAATTTCAGAAAAATTAGTGGGCTGCGTGTTCACCCAAAATCTGGGCTGCGTGTTCAGTAAATTTGGTATTTGGGCTGCGTGTTCAAATTTCAGAAAAATTAGTGGGCTGCGTGTTCACCCAAAATCTGGGCTGCGTGTTCAGTAAATTTGGTATTTGGGCTGCGTGTTCAAATTTCAGAAAAATTAGTGGGCTGCGTGTTCACCTAAAAGCTGGGCTGCGTGTTCAGTAAATTTGGTATTTGGGCTGCGTGTTCAAATTTCAGAAAAATTAGTGGGCTGCGTGTTCACTAAAATCTGGGCTGCGTGTTCAGTAAATTTGGTATTTGGGCTGCGTGTTCAAATTTCAGAAAAATTAGTGGGCTGCGTGTTCACCTAAAATCTGGGCTGCGTGTTCAGTAAATTTGGTATTTGGGCTGCGTGTTCAAATTTCAGAAAAATTAGTGGGCTGCGTGTTCACCCAAAATCTAGGCTGCGTGTTCAGTAAATTTGGTATTTGGGCTGCGTGTTCAAATTTCAGAAAAATTAGTGGGCTGCGTGTTCACTAAAATCTGGGCTGCGTGTTCAGTAAATTTGGTATTTGGGCTGCGTGTTCAAATTTCAGAAAAATTAGTGGGCTGCGTGTTCACTAAAATCTGGGCTGCGTGTTCAGTAAATTTGGAATTTGGGCTGCGTGTTCAAATTTCAGAAAAATTAGTGGGCTGCGTGTTCACCTAAAATCTGGGCTCCGTGTTCAGTAAATTTGGTATTTGGGCTGCGTGTTCAAATTTCAGAAAAATTAGTGGGCTGCGTGTTCACCTAAAATCTGGGCTCCGTATTCAGTAAATTTGGTATTTGGGCTGCGTGTTCAAATTTCAGAAAAATTAGTGGGCTGCGTGTTCACCCAAAATCTGGGCTGCGTGTTCAGTAAATTTGGTATTTGGGCTGCGTGTTCAAATTTCAGAAAAATTAGTGGGCTGCGTGTTCACCTAAAATCTGGGCTGCGTGTTCAGTAAATTTGGTATTTGGGCTGCGTGTTCAAATTTCAGAAAAATTAGTGGGCTGCGTGTTCACCTAAAATCTGGGCTGCGTGTTCAGTAAATTTGGTATTTGGGCTGCGTGTTCAAATTTCAGAAAAATTAGTGGGCTGCGTGTTCAGTAAATTTAGTATTTGGGCTGCGTGTTCAAATTTCAGAAAAATTAGTGGGCTGCGTGTTCACCCAAAACTGGGCTGCGTGTTCAGTAAATTTGGTATTTGGGCTGCGTGTTCAAATTTCAGAAAAATAGTGGGCTGCGTGTTCACCCAAAATCTGGGCTGCATGTTCAGTAAATTTGGTATTTGGGCTGCGTGTTCAAATTTCAGAAAAATTAGTGGGCTGCGTGTTCACCTAAAATCTGGGCTGCGTGTTCAGTAAATTTGGTATTTGGGCTGCGTGTTCAAATTTCAAAAAAATTAGTGGGCTGCGTGTTCACCTAAAATCTGGGCTGCGTGTTCAGTAAATTTGGTATTTGGGCTGCGTGTTCAAATTTCAGAAAAATTAGTGGGCTGCGTGTTCACCTAAAATCTGGGCTGCGTGTTCAGTAAATTTGGTATTTGGGCTGCGTGTTCAAATTTCAGAAAAATTAGTGGGATGCGTGTTCACCTAAAATCTGGGCTGCGTGTTCAGTAAATTTGGTATTTGGGCTGCGTGTTCAAATTTCAGAGAAATCAGTGGGCTGCGTGTTCACTTTATATCTATCTGGGCTGCGTGTTCAGTAAATCTATGTTTTGGGCTGTGTGTTCAATCCTAATCAGTGTGGGCTGTGTGTTCACTGTCAACTTGGACTGTGCGTTCACAAAATCAGAGTTTAGGACTGCGTGTTCTACTTGTAATCGGTATGTGCTGTGTGTTCACCTTCAGATTCGGGCTGTGTGTTCGACAAATCAGTGTTTGAGCTGTGTGTTCAATGCTTAACTAATGTGTGCCGTGTGTTCACAATCAATCAGTCAGTGAGTCGTGTGTTTAACAATTCAAGTGTTTAACTACGTGTTCAGAGTGCAAACAAAGTACTATGTCATAAGCTACAACTGTGTGTTTAAGCATGGCAAAGCTACAAAGTGCACAGAAAATTACAGAGAATGAAGTAAAATACCTCTCGTGCCTCATGGGAGAGGTGCTGCTCCGGCTCTCGCAAAAGAAGATCCCCGGGTACCCGATCGTTGAAATCGGTGAAATGACGAAAAACTGCCCGCGGAAGCCTATGTGCCGGCGGAGCGTATCGATCGGGGATAAAAGGCCGGACCCTCGGGGGCAATGCCATAATGTCAAAATCGTCTCCGGCCCCTGGAAAACCTCCGCCGTGAGGGAAATTGCCTGCCATTTCGAAAAATCTGCAAAAAGGAGCAAAAATGAGCAAAAATGAGCCAAAATTGGAAAAAGTCAACAAAAGTCAACTCTCGGGGAACGAAAAGTCAACAAAAGTCAACTCCCGGGAAAATTTTCCAAGTATTGAGACAAACTTACCTCAGGTGGTGAAAACGAGAAAAGAAGCTCCGAAATCAAATTTTAGTAAGCTCAAAGTGCTTAAATCTGAAGGATTTCGCAGAAACAACTTGCGTGGAAGGCCGAGGGGCGCGTATAAAATGCAGATCTGAGGAAGAAAATGGCTTAGAGAGCAAGAGGAGAGAATTTCACACTTGGGGGAGTGATTTCGGAGGCATAGGAGGTGTGTATATATAGAAATTGCCGAAATGACCAAAATGCCCCTCTTTTGGACAGATGGCCGGCCGGCCACCTTTCCTGGCTGGCCGGCCATTAGCTTTTTCCCCCTTGGCCGGTGACCTCTCCTAGGGCAATGGGCCGGCCGGCCATGTCCCCCACACCCCCCTCTAGCTCCCTGCAAATTTTGAGGAAGATCGAAGTTCCCGGGACCTGAAAAAGTTCAAGAAAAGTGCACTTTCTGGCGCGGAATTGCTCCGTTGGAACTTTAGCTGCAATTTCTGATATGTGTCTCATCATTATTCATCAAAATCAAGGTGTATCCTTTTTGAACATGTTGTAACCTCTCCGAGAGGTGAAGCCGAGGCCGTGATTGAGTTGCCTTCGCCGAAATGCACGTTTTCTTGCTCATTATTTCGCGACCGACGGACGCCCTGATTTATGCTCGTTTTGCATTATTGTGCGTATAACTTGCATTCTAATCAACATTTTTCATTGTCATGCATGATTTCTTGATGTCCCATGCCTCTATGCTTGAACATGCGTTGTCACGCATTATCTTTTCTCGCATTGCGATGTGTTCATCCGCCGGCACTGCGTGTGTCAGATTTTTGGAATTACAGGAATCACATCGAATATATGTTGTTGGCATATTGTTCTTGTTGAATTTCTCTATTTTTGCAGGCACGATATTGTATGTACGGTTCATTTGAGGCTGGTGCGACCAGACGAATCGCGCAGGTATCGTATCTTCTCCGTGTGAGACGCGACGAGAATCGAATCATTCCTCGCATTCCTAACTGCATGAAATGTAGTTGTTGCTTTGCATTCTTGCTTAAAACTGTTACATCTATTTGCGAATACTTGCCTCATTATAGCTTGCTGCATTTGCATGATCATTTGGCTCTGTGCATGTCACTTTGCATTTTGCCCCCTGCCTATGGGCACGCCTGCGGGCACACATCTCTGTTCATCTTGTATGATTGTCTAAGTCTTCGGCCTTGTCAAAAATGGGTCGTCTCTGGGCTTTGACATTCACTCCCGTCACTTGTGACTTCCGAGTTCTGTCAAAGAGGGGCAACTGTAGACACCCCATTTTTGACCGACCTTAAGACTCAGACGTCACCGATTGAGCGCTCGGTGATGTTGCATACTGTGCTCGTTCAGAAGTCTCAGAGTCGCGGCCGTGCGCCCTGCCTCCGGACTTCCGAACCCTCTTCTGTGCCTTGCCTCGGTTTGCGAACCAGACTCGGTTTTCTCTGTTTTCTTTCCTGAGGGGAGGGAGTGGTCCCGTAGACTATCTCTCGGTGGCCGTGCGCTACATTTCGTGGCCGTAGGCCATTTTGCCCATTTCGGAGCCCGGTTCCCGGTTTTCGGAGCCGTCAGGCCGTGTGCCTCGGTTCGGGACCGCCCAACCGTCTCTGATTCCTCCGGTTCTTGGCAGGTACCTCTGTTTTATCATAACGAGGAACCCTGGGGTCTTGGATACCCACTTCGTGGCTGAATGCCACTTTCGGTGCTTATAGCTGGTTTTTGGGCCCCGAACCTCGCGGTTTGGCCCCCGAGCATTCATTTCGCATCGATTTCTGTTCAATTTTGGCAGGTACCTCTGTTTTATCATAACGAGGAACCCTGGGGTCTTGGATACCCACTTCGTGGCTGAATGCCACTTTCGGTGCTTATAGCCGGTTTTTGGGCCCCGAACCTCGCGGTTTGGCCCCCGAGCATTCATTTCGCATCGATTTCTGTTCAATTTTGGCAGGTACCTCTGTTTTATCATAACGAGGAACCCTGGGGTCTCGGATACCCACTTCGTGGCTGAATACCACTTTCGGTGCTTATAGCCGGTTTTTGGGCCCCGAACCTCGCGGTTTGGCCCCCGAGCATTCATTTCGCATCGATTTCTGTTCAATTTTGGCAGGTACCTCTGTTTTAGCACCAGGAAGATCACTGGAGGGTGGGAGGCCAGCAATTATCCCAGATAACCTTTTCTGCTCTTCCAGCGCCCGTTTTGCTCACTTCCGGGCTAATGTTGAACACCCTAGGCCCATTTTCTTCCAACCAAAGCTGCATATTTGTGATGAGGGCACATGGGAGGACCCTAAAAAGTGGTGGCCGGCCAGTAATTGTGAATTTCATTTTTGAGCCTCTCTTTCAAATCCAATGTTATGACTCCTGCTTCAGAGTTGTCCAATTCCAACCATGGGACCTTGTTCTACACACCTGGGAGGACACCAAGGTGTAGTGGCCGGCCATTAATTGTTCAGTTCATTTTTGGCCATGGCCGGCCGGCCATGAGGAGTGGCTGGCCGACCAGTGGGGTGGCCGGCCGGCCATCTTCAAGAAAAGTAGGTGGCCGGCCTGCTTCCTGCTTTTCAACCCTTTACAGCTGTCCAGCTGTTTTTCCAAAATATCCTGGCCTCCGGGGGATATTTTGGGAGGGAAAGTTTGGGTGCATTTCCCTCCCCTTTTACACCCCCTTTTGGCCCTTTTAAGGGGTGGACCTCCTTCTTTGTTAGGGTTAGAAAAATTCCTCTCAAGAACCCCTTTTCCTTTGCCTCCATTTCCATAGCCAAAAGCTCCAAAAACTCTCCAAGTCCCTAGCTCCTCTCTTCATCAACCCTAAGCACCACCATCACCACCTCCATTTCAGCAGCAAAGGAGTGATTTTCAGAGGTTAAAGACCAACAAATTCAAGCCAAGAAGCAAAGAAAGACTTGTCTTCAAGGGTAAGTCACCAATTCCCTTTTTCTTGCACTTTTTTGCATCAATTCTTTACCCTATTTTCTCACTGATTTGGGCTCTGACCCCTACTGATTTTGTGCTTATTTTGAGCCCCTCTACAACATTGTAGAAGGGCTCAACCTTATTTGGCATCTCCTTCATGTACTTGCTTCAATAGCATCTTTTATGCCAATATTTTGCATGAAATATCTAGCTTATTAATGATCTGATTTCGAGCATGACATAAACTGTGAGTGGGCCTATTTTGAGTCCCTCTTCAATATTGAAGAAGGGCTCAATCATGTTTGGCCTCTCTATCATGCACTTGCTTCATATTTCCTTCAAATCACCGTAAAATTGCATGGTTTCTTTAGCTTGTTTGTGATCTGATTTTGAGCATGCAATTAACTGAGATTGAGTTTATTTTAGGTCCCTCTACAACATTGTAGAAGGGACCAATCTTGTTTGAGGCCCCCATGAATGGCCTCTCTTTATACCTCTCTTTGGCCCCATTTTGCATGACTTATTGAGCTTATTTGGTTTCTGTTTTGAGCCTTCATCAGGCTTAGAAAGTGTCTTAAAATGACCCATTCTTCATGTTTTGTTAAGGGTCCAAAGTTGTTTGGTGATTTCTTATGATACCTCATGTTATAGCCTTTGTTGGCTCATTATTTTGCATGCTATTTTAAGCATATCTACATACTGAATTGAAGGATGTCATCTACTGTAAATGTGCATATTTTTGGCCCCTCTTTAATTTTTTAGAACTGTGTTTTTCAGTTTGAGCATTGCATATACTACTTGCTTTGTAATTCCCCTCTTTTTTCCCATTTTTGCATGCTAATTTTGCCATACTTGTTGTTGTTGTTTAGCCTTGCTTTGTACTAAACAAATGCCATATTTGGGGCTGCCTTGCTACTGGTTTGCATGTCATGATCATGTTGTGCATGTTTAGTATGACTATAGGCCATTTCGGGTACTTAAAATCACATTTCGGGATGATTTCATGCATTGGTTGTAATTTCGTATCATTTCGGGGCTGTTTTCCCCTTCATTTAGGTGCTGAAATTTGGTCTGCATGCTTGCATATCATTTCCCGTGCCATTTCATGCCTTCGGGCCATGCCTCGGTTTGCGTGCCCGTGGGCACGCACTTCGAGGCACTTCATTCTTATCCGACGGCATCTGATGTGAGTGTGGCTGAGGTCCACTCATGTTAGTATAAGCCCAATTTGCATTTCCATCTCACTTTATCATTGCCTCGGTTTGCGTGCCTGTGTGCACGCATTTCGAGGCACTTCATTCTTATCCGACGGCCTCCTATGTGAGTGAGCTGAAGCTCTCCCATGTTGGTGTAAGCCCATCGTGGCATTCCGTATGCCATTTCATTCCATTTTGTCATTGCCTCGGTTTGCGTGCCCGTGTGCACGCATTTCGAGGCACTCTATTTTATCCGATTTGCATTTCACGTCATCGCCTCGGTTTGCGTGCCCGTGTGCACGCATTTCGAGGCACTCTATTTTATCCGATTTGTATTTCACATCATCGCCTCGGTTTGCGTGCCCGTGTGCATGAATTTCGAGGCACTTTGGTTTTATCCAATCTGCATTTCATATCATCGCCTCGGTTTGCGTGCCCGTGTGCACGCATTTCGAGGCACTTCGATTTTATCCGATTTGCATTTCACATCATCGCCTCGGTTTGCGTGCCCGCGTGCACGCTTTTCGAGGCGTCTCATCTTCATCTCATTTTCATCTCATTTTCACAGCATAGTGCATACCAGGTTGTATCTTAGATTGCATTCATGTATTTTCTCAGTTTGCGTACCCGTGTGCACGCATTTCGAGACATCTCATTTTCATCAGCATTGTGCATGCTAGGATTGTGTTTTAGTCGCATTTCATGCATATCATGCATATTGCATTGTGTTCGGGATAGGAGTTAGCCCGGGCACGGAAAACGAGGTACGTTTCGTACTCCGAGTGACGGAACGGGTCTCAATTCCCCAGTCGCCGACACTCCGGATAACCCATGATGGAGTTAGGTTTTCATTGTAGCATTCATGTGCATTCATCCTATATTGAGTTGTGCAATTCGACTCCTCAGCCATCATGCATCGGTATGCGTGATTGGTGGCACGAGGATCGAGGCATGCATATATCTGTGAAATACATTGCTATGCCCTTTTCCTGCTCTCTGTTGCAGCAAAATAGAGAATCAGCAACTTTTCGGAGTCTGGCACGCATTTCGAGAAAAATTGCAAACATAGGCTAAATTGGGCATCCCAGTGGATTTCTGCGCAAGGCACCCCCCTGGCTTGCACGCCATTTTAAAGCTTACTTAGCTTAATTTAGTAATTAGGAATCTGTACTATTCTTTTATTCGGACTGTATTATTATTTATTCGGACCCTCTGCGCGAGGGCATAACTGTAATAAGTGTGGGTGAGTGTGATGTATGTCTTCCAACCCCCATTTCTTTCTCCCTTTTATTTACCCGCTTATGATGGTTAGATATAGGGCATATTTCAAATAGCATACAGTATGACAGCATGTTTGCATCATTCATCTGTTTTGCATGCACCGGGCTCGGCGCATCATACAAACTGCATTTGTATTTCAATTCAAAATTGAATACGTGTTAGTTGTAGCATTCCATATACCATGTTTAGAATAGCCGAGCCTGCTATAGTTGCATTATTGCATGCGTTGCATTAGGCATTGCTGTATAATTAGGATCATGCATGATTTCTAATAAGTTTTTTTGTTTTTGGCTTGGAGTACTCGGTGAGTTTTATGCTTTAGCATCCTTGCATGCGTGTGAGTGTTGCCATGAATAGCATGCTTGCCATGAGGCTATGTGCTTATGTGATATAACTGCCTTGAATGCCTGTGGGTGGAGGTTGAGTTATCTGAATTGGAGCAATTCATCAACTATTTGTTTTAAGCCCACTAGATAGTGGCAAAATCATGTTTTCCTAAGCCCACCTGAGGGTGGCAAATCCGCGTCTTAGCCTACCTGCGAGTAGCACCATCAAACCATTTTCAAACAAACGAACATGAAATGTTTTGTTCCAATTCAGGCGGCCCAATCTATACTTGTTTGCTGCGAGCATCACATAGTAACCTAGGCTAATAACCGGAATAAGAACTCACAATGTTTTCAAAATCAGATATCATGGTTAGTAGAGGCCGGTCTTTGACGGGCGAGCGGGGGTGCTCACGAAGTGACCTTCCACAATCGTACCCAAGTTCCCGAGCCGAGGCAACTTTGGTGATGACGGACACGTGGCCTTTGGCACCGAGTCAGGGTTTCCTAAATTTCCCATTTAAAAAATATTTAGGTGGCGACTCTGTATCTGGCGAAGCAGTCCATGTTTGGCACTTCTTTCAAAAAATCTGTTTTCAAAACGATTTGCCGGATTTGGACTCTTTGGTTCAAGATTAGGAACCGTGACATTTGAGTCCTTGAATTGTAGTGACCCCAATATGAACAGAACGGGACTTAACCCTCCCGGGGCGTTCGGGGACGTCTACAGGTAGCCTTTCTGCTGGGCCGGTGGTTCTCTCCCTTCCCCTCTGAGCTGTTTATGCTAGGAATTCGGAAAATCCCACCACTTCCAATACCTTCCAGTGATCAATTCTCACAAGGGCGCGCCCATTTGCTTATCGAGTTGTTGCATATTTGCTTATCGAGTTGTATTTCACTCTCTTTAAGTCTTTGTAATGTTCATCAAGGTGTACTCGCATTTGGCTAGTTTGCTGAGTCCCCCTGTTTTGCTTATCGAGTTGTAATTGGTTTACTACCTGATTATTACGATGCGATGCTTTGTTTTCAAAAACGCAGTTTCAATTTCAGTCACATTGTTGTGTGATGCCTTGCGATGCGATGCATAGAACATACAAATCTAACACCTTTTGAACAAACAGCTGTTTCATTTCCATCATATGTTTTGCAAAAAAAAAACACACGCTTTTGAGAAATAAAACCTGCCCGAGGCAGTGCAATGTGCTTAAACTCCTAGTAAAAAGGAAAGTAAAGCAGAAGAATAGCAGGGTAGCAGAGTGCTGGGTTTGACACCGGTAACCTCCCCCTTTCGGTCATCGTACCTTTTGCGCCCTTGTTCGGGTCAGTCATGCGATTTGGCACCTTCATCACTTAAGGCAGTCCAAGAAACTGCGCCTTCAGAACATAAGTGGAACTTCGAGTTGACCTCGTACCACAACTTTTGTGAGCGATGCTTGGGACATGCGGAGGACGTACCTTCCCGTATCTTTTTATATCTTGTGGATTCTCTAAACCATTTCAATCATACTGAGTTGCAGTACGTTGCATTCCAGCATCATGTGTACCATGATCAGTTTCAAGTCCCTTTTTTATACACATTGCGTGCACGTGTGCATTGCTTTACTGATATGTGTTCAAGTCCCTTTTTTATACACATTGCGTGCACGTGTGCAATGCTTTACTGATATGTGTTCAAGTTCCCTTTTTATACACATTGCATTGTATGCGTGCTTTGCTTTACTGATATGTGTTTAAGTTCCTTTTGTATACACATTGCATCGTATACGTGCCTTGCTTTACTGATATGTGTTCAAGTTCCTTTTGTATACACATTGCATCGTATGCGTGCCTTGCTTTACTGATATGTGTTCAAGTTCCTTTTTATACACATTGCATTGTATGCGTACTTTGCTTTACTGATATGTGTTCAAGTTCCTTTTGTATACACATTGCATTGTATGCGTGCTTTGCTTTACTGATATGTGTTCAAGTTCCCTTTTATACACATTGCATTGTATGCGTGCTTTGCTTTACTAATATGTGTTCAAGTTCCTTTTTATACACATTGCATTGTATGCGTACTTTGCTTTACTGATATGTGTTCAAGTTCCCTTTTATACACATTGCATTGTATGCGTGCTTTGCTTTACTAATATGTGTTCAAGTTCCTTTTTATACACATTGCATCGTATGCGTGCCTTGCTTTACTCACATGTGTTCAAGTCCCCTTTTATACACATTGCATTGTATGCGTGCTTTGCTTTACTGATATGTGTTCAAGTTCCCTTTTTATACACATTGCATTGTATGCGTGCTTTGCTTTACTGATATGTGTTCAAGTTCCCTTTTATACACATTGCATTGTATGCGTGCTTTGCTTTACTGATATGTGTTCAAGTTCCTTTTTATACACATTGCATGGTATGCGTGCCTTGCTTTACTGATATGTGTTCAAGTTCCTTTATATACACATTGCGTGCATGCGTGCATTGCTTTACTCACATGTGTTCAAGTTCTCTTTCCATACACATTGCGTGCATACGTGCATTGCTTTACTCACATGTGTTCAATCCTACTATCTTGCTGTATACATTGCATGCATTGTCATGCACTTTCGACCGCTTTGTCATGCATGTTGCTAACAACATTGTACCTGTTAAGTTTGTTTTCTTTGCAGACACGATATTGTATGTACGGCTCATTTGAGGCCGGTGAAACCGGACGAGCCGCACAGGTATTGTATCCCCCGCGTGAGACGTACAGAGAATTGTATAATTCTCTTACATCCTTTCTGCATTGTAGTGTAGTCTGTTGTATGCTAGCTTATAACTGTTGCATGTATTGCTTCATTACAGCTTTCTTTGCATGATTTTAAGTTATGCTTGGCTTCTTGCATTTTCAGTTGCATTTTGCCCCTGCCTTCGGGCGCATATCTTGTCGGTCTTGTATGTTTGTCTAAGTCTTCGGCCTGGTCAAAAATGGGTCGTCTCTGGGCTTTGACATTCACTCCCGTCATTGTTATGACTTCTGAGTTCTGTCAAAGAGGGGCAACTGTAGACACCCCATTTTTGACCGTCCTCAAGACTTGGACGTCACCGTTGGAACGCTCGGTGATTATCCATGATTGTGTTTGTTTTGAGTTCCCGGAGGTCCCGGCTGCGCGTCGTGCCTCAGGACCTCTCAACCGGCTTGTTCTGTGCTTGGTTTTACACCAAGACTTGTGTGTTTTTGCATTTGAGGGTAGGGGGAGGCTTGTTAGCCATCCCTGGAGTCCACCGGCTGCCCCCACACCACACCGGCACTCTCTTTTGGCTATCGGCACTGTTTTCTCAAACACTTTGGCCGGTCGGCACTGTATGTTGCCGACCGGCACTTTTTTGTGCCGGTGACTGTTTTGGCCGGCCGGCTTGCACCCTTTGAACCCCTGGGACATGGTGCATGCCAGCTGTGCCAGCTGGAATGCACCATCACATTCCCCCGTGCACAGGTGTGGCCATTTTGTACCCTTTGCACCCTTTGCACCCTCTAAGCTTCTAGAAGCTTGCACCTTTGGCCAAGCTTCTTGGAGAAGCTTGGCCAGCTGTCTTGGCTTCTCCAAGAAGCCAAGACCCCTTTGCACCCCCCCCCTTGAACCTTTTTGTCTTGCTTAGCCATTAAGTCTTGGCTTTAGTTTGCCTATATAAGCTCATTTCATCTCCCTTGAGCTAGGGTTAGAATCTTTGAAGGCAAAAACCAGAGATATATCTCTATATCTCTGATATACATCCATATATATCTATATCTCCCTCTCTCTCATCCTTGTGTGTGTGTTTTAAGCCTAAAAGGTGTGTTTTACCTTACTTTTGCACCATTACACACACCATTACACCTTAGCTCGAGATTGAGAGACTTAGAGGGTTGTTTGTTGAAGTTTTGGACTGACTTTGATCACTAGAGAGTGGCTGGACCATTTGTTTCTTCAAGGGATCTTCAAGGGTAAACTCTTTACTTTAGTTTCCCCATTCTTGCAACTAGTTTCTACCCCTCTTGCTTTGTGTTTTGAGCTTTGTCTATAACTGAAAAAACTCTTGTTTTTACTTGCTCTTGAACCTTCATTAAGGTCATTTTTTGGTTTGAGTAAAGGCTCACCCTTTTAGGCTTTGTTTGACCATTTTGGTGTCTTTTTGGTAAGGCTTTGTTTACTTGGTGTTTTTGGTCTTCTCACCACTGAAAACCAGTGGGTGTTCAGTGGTGAGGAAGGTGTTTCGAAGTCTCATATAGGGAAGGGACACCCCTCTCCCCATTGTCCCTTGCTTGCCTTTGTTTTTGGCCAAAAAATAGCATGTGTGCATGGTTGGTTTTGGCTTCATTTCAGAGCATATTTGTGGTTAATATGATATGTTATGCCTCTATTTTAGGTTGGATTTATGGCCCTTAACATGCCTCTCATACTTGCTTTGTAATGCTTTACTTTGCTTGGAAGTGTGTCATGCCATTAGCCCACCATATCCTCATGTTTTAGCCTTGCATGTCATAGCATTTGATCTTGATTTGCCATGAAAAGGGGCTGTTAGCCACTGTTTTTGCCATGTTTGGCATGTTTGGTATTGTTGTCTTGCTTGTGGGCTTGTAAGCTTTGGGTGTGTGAGTCCTTAGCATGATTAGTCTACCTTAATCTTATGATTTGGCATCATTTTAGATCACATTTCAGTCCCTAATCCATGCCCTCATGCTTGCATTCACTTCCTCTTTCATGCTTTGAAGGTGTGCCTTTCTATGCTTAGGAATAGGCTTAATGCATGCTTGTTTTGTTTGGGGCATTTTGGGGCTGCCATATAAGGGGATTTGGGTGTATTTTTGCATGCTAAGAAACTGCTTTTGGTTGTCCATGTGCCATGAGTGGTCATGTTAATGATAGTTAGATGCTCTCTTTGGTACCCTTGGTTTTGGGCCTATTTCCTTGCATGCTTGTATAGCATTTTGCTCATGTTTTGGGGCACTTTTTGCCACTGTTTTGGGGAGGTTTGAGGTCTCCCCCATGGTGGTTAAGGTCACCATTATATGCTTATTATATGCTTGTTGCATGCTTGGTTCATTAAGTGTTGTAGTAGGTTGGTCCCATTGCTTGGATGGTCCCTATAACTTGCATTACATTGGCATCTTGCATGCATGAGTTTCATACCTTTGTCATGATAGGTTGCATTGCATTGGGTATGCCTTGCATCTTAGACCCATGTTGCATCATTTGAGCCATGTTACATGACATGCATTTCATTACTTGGTTTGGGGTGTCAAACCAAGTATGGGAAATGAGGGGTGTTTGTACCTCAAGTGACAAAACACACCTCAATTTCCATGTCACTAAGGCCCTTGATCTTGGCATGATAGGGACTTAGTTACCATTGTTGTGTTGCATGCATAATACCATTAAAATGCAACCTTGGTTCCTTAGGCCGTCATGCATCAATATGCATAATTGATGGCCCAGGAACCAAGGGCCATGTCTCCTTGAGTCCCCAAACATGATAGGAGGCAGTGGCCGTGCATACATATGCCTAAAAACCCATGCCATGTATTGCTGGTCTGCTGCTGCTGTCAAACTGTCCCCTGCAGGAACTTTCTGCCGACCGGCAGTATAATGTGCCGACCGGCACTATATTTTCAGCCGATAGCCTCCAGAGCAGCCGGTGGTCAATTTAAGCAGCCGTTGGTCATTTCCTCTAGCCAGTGGTGTACTGCAGTTCATTTGGAAGATGTCCTGGGACTTTGGCAGTTTTTTTCAGAAAGGCAGGGCAGTGGAAACATAGGCCGCAGTGGTGCGGTATGGGCTTTCCGGGCGAGTCGGATTCGAGCATGCATCATTCGCACATCCCGAGGCAGGGCTGGGGCCCTTTTCTTTTATGATTAATATTAATTTGATAATTAGAAATTTCTATAATAATTTATTTATTCTGTATTCGGACTGTATATTTTTGGACTGTATATTCTTTTGGTCCCTCTGTGTGAGGGCATAATTGTAATAAGTGTGTGTGGGTGTGTGTATGCCTTCCAACCCCCATCTCTTTCTTCCCTTTTATTTACCTGCTTATGATGGTAGATTAGGGCATATTTACATTAGCATACAGTATGATAGCATGCGTGCATCCATACATTTGTCTAACATGCACTGGGTCGGTACATCATACAAACTGCATTATATTTCAATTTCCAAATTGAATACTTGTTACTTGTAGCATTTCACATGCCATGTTTAGGATAGCCGAGCCTGCCTAGATTACATCTTTGCATGTGTTGCATTAGACATTTCAGTATGCTTAGGTCCATGCATGGATTTCTAATGAGCTTCTGTTTTGGCACGGAGTACTAGGTAAGCTTTTTATGCTTTAGCATATCGCATGCGTGTGAATGTTGTCATAATAGCATGATTACCATGAGGCTAGCTGCTTATGTGATATAACTGCTTGAATGCCTGTGGATGGAGGTTGAATTACCTAAATTGGAATAATGCATTAAAACTGTGAGTTTTAAGCCCACCAGATAGTGGCAAAACTGTCTTTTCTAAAAGCCCACTTGAGGGTGGCAAAACCTGCATTTTAGCCTACTTGCGAGTAGCAAACCATTTTCAAAACAAACATGAAATGTTTTATTCCAATTTAGGCGATTTGGTCTATACTTGTTTGCTGTGCGCATAACGTAGTAAATCTAGGCTAATAACCGGTGTAAGAACACATAAAGTTTTCAAAATTGGATATCACGGTTAGTAGAGGCCGGTCTCCGGACCGGGCGAAAGGGGGTGCTCATAGTTGACCTTCCCCGACCGTACCCAAGCTCCCGAGCCAAGACATTTGGTGATGACGGACACGTGGCCTTCGGCACCGAGTCAGGGTTTCCTAAATTCCCCCATTAAAAAAAAAAATATTTAGGTGGCGACTCCGTAATCTGGCAAAGCAGTCCATGTTTGGCACTACTTTTCAAAAAATCTGTTTTTCTTCAAAACGATTTGCCAGAGTTGGACTCTTTGGTTCAAGATTAAGAACCGCAACACAAAATCGAGTCCGAGCTGTAGCGAGGTCCCCCGCGGGCTTGTTACAGGTGTCCACAAAAATCCTCCTAGATTTCCACCAATAACCAGCGTCTGCCATTAGTTGGAAATCATCCAAAACCACCCTGAACTCTTCATCCTCGACTCTAAGCATATCAACAGTCTTGATAATCTGTTCCAACCAATCTTTTGCCTCCAATGATTTAGCCTGTGAAGCCCCTGACAAATGTATTCTCTTTATAAACCCTAATGTTTGAATTATTTTCTTAAAGCCCTCAGTTTCTTGAATTATTCAAATCTTGTCGGTTAGCATTTTTTTTTTTTTTTGTTATCGAAACTGGAATTTTCCTAGCTAGATTAGGTTCCCTAACCTAATTTAATTTAATTCTACATGAGTAAGGTCCCAATACATGTATTTAACTCCAAGCCCTCACTCTTTATTTAAATTCAAAACTTACCCCAAAAACTAGTACTTTACCTTTGTACCATGAGTACCATCAATCATGTAAGATATATCTGTACACCTTGAGGAGTGTGCCCTAGGACCTAAATGATTAAAATAATAACCCCATCACCCTTCCCAAGGGCCGGCCACCATAGGGAGAAGTGAGGAGACAATTTTCAAAGTGTATCATCATGAAATTCTAGAAAACCACAAACCTAGTACCCTAGACCTAGGATGCTAATCTCAATACTAGTTCCATTTTAACTAAATGTTTCCTAATCCTATGGTTTAACTCCCAAATCACTCCTATCCCATTAGATTCCAAGCAAAATCCTAACCTTTCCATCCATTTCCAACTAGAGGGCTTTTATGTCCTTTTACACCAAATTGCCTATAAATACCAACCTCCTCTAGCTTGGCAAGCACAAACACCACACCCACACACACACTTTCGGCTAGAGAGAGGGAGGAGAGCAAGAGAGAGAAGTCTAGAGAAGAAGAGGGGGGAAGAAGAGAGCCTTCTTGTGCAAAGTAGCAAGTAAGCCACAACACAACCTTTTCTTTCATTTTCCTTTTTCAAATACATGTTTCTAAGGGTTCTAAATAATGTTTTCAGATCTGTTATTGATGAGTTACTTGTGTTAAAAATGCTAAGATTTGAGTATTGATTCTATCTCTCATGTATTTTCCCCATTTTGGCACAAAACCATCTTTTTTTATACCAATCTCTCAACTTTCCAAGGGCACACTTTCAAGCAAATTTTCTGAGTTAAATATATGTTAGTTAGCATGTTTTCTTCACAAAAGAAACAAAAACTTTCCCTTGGTGGAACCCTTTTCTCATAAATCTTCTTGTTTTGGGCATCGTACCTTAGAATCTGTTTTTGCAGCCCATTTCCAGAAATTCTATAAAACTGTATAAAATTATGCTGGACCTCTATTTTATATGAAAACCTTCCTTAAGGTGTTAGCTTTCAACTAAAATTTCTTTCATCGAAAAACATTAAGCGGATTGCAAGAAAATCAAATTTTCGTAACGGTCGACGGATCTGGACAGAATCTGGACAGCACTGGAATATTCTCTAAATAACTTAGAATCTGGAAAAGCAATCCCATTTCCGAAAAATGTTCTAGAAACTAGATCAAATTCTCTACGAACCATAGGAAGGCCGAGTCCGGTGAAAGATCTAAAATAGTCCTTTCATTTTAATCTTTATGTGATATTAAATCTGGAAATTTCGTTATGCATGGATGTTTTATGCCCTTGTATTCATGAAAATGTTTATTAGCTTATGACCACATCTTGGCATGATATTGTATGTGTTATGGTTATGTTCTTCATCTTCTCCATCTTATTGATACATGCTTGTGTGGAAATTATTATCTTGTTAAGTTGTCTAACCTTGATGTAAAACATTTAACACAACGGAAAACATAATTGGGATGGTATTGGGTTTTCAATCACTTGAGTAATGAAAAGATGGTAATGTGTGATATATGGATTGTTGGGATGCATTCCCTATTTGAAAGTTAAAGTCTTGCGCAAGTGGTTTTCAGAACCCTTGAATGGAGCGGTTGTATTCGGACCCTAGGTGGTTTGGTGTGAGGAGGGATTCGAGCAAGGCCCTGTGTTACCGTCTCTTTTGAGGCCCTGCGGTTGGCGCTACGCGGTATATAACCGTTGGTAGGCATCCGAGGTTAGGTCTGCAACAAAGCCGCAAAAGAGGGGGCATACCGAATAATCCGCGTCCGATTCTTGTGGTTGGGAGGACGAAATCTCTTTGGGGGATTTTTAGTTCACTAACATCTAACTTAACCCTTTATTTATTTATTTATTTGAGTATCATGCTTTACTACTTGATGTTATAATTGTGATTGTGTATTGGACTGGGAAAAAGGGATGGGGTGTGTGTGTGTTTACTGGCATTTAAAGCTCACGGTATCATGCCAGGTGACGAAGAGGAACTCATTGCTGGAGACGTCGAGCCTGAAACCTTCGAAGACTTTTGGCTATCTTAGGAAAGTTAGAAGTTTCTTTTGATATTTTGTAAGACTCATATGAAGATTTAAACTCTCTTTTGGGATGTAATGTAATGGAACAAGCTTTTGAAATTAAGGATATTTGTGGTTGAAGTTACTTTAATATTTACATGTATGAACCTTGTCGTTGCTTATGAGACCTTGTGTCAATGCTTTTTAAGATCTGTCAAAAGGGAAGTGCGCTGCCTAAGAAAGCTGGACTTAGAAGGGAGGCTAATTTGATCCCTCCGGCGATCTGGGATCTTGCTTGGTTATTGACCATAGGACTCATTAGTGACTCTCCCTTGACTGCAACCAATAGTGTAGAATCGGGGCGTCACAATATGGTATCAGAGCCTAGGTTCAACCCTTACCCACGCGTTTCGACCTGCGGTTAGAGACTACCTTGCCCCGACTATGTTAGAATCTTTCTTGATGTATCTTAGGGAATTTCTTCAAATTTCGGGCACACCAACATCAACTCATGAGGACCTACTTCAGGAACGTGAAATGGTTTTAACTTTGAGTGCGACCTCACATCACGCTGTAGGGGGTACTATTAGTTCTACGCGTTTTCTATCGATTGTCGTATCCTCATCTTGTATTCGTAACCTTTATTCAATGTCATCCTTTTCCAAGATTAAGTCTTGTCCATCTGGTCCTATTTTATATACTACTATTTGTAAATTTGACCTCCTTTGACCCTTGATTATTTTATTTAGCGCAAGACTTCTTGTAAATAATTTCATTTTCTTTACTCGGTGATGAATCTTGGATATTCAGTTTGAAACGCGGATGGCCAACGCAGTTTCAAGTTAAATATCTAGTTTAGTACTACATCTATAACCTTGATCACATTGAAGTTTGAAACCACAACGTCATACCATTCGTCCATATTTCAGTTAATCCTGATGTTATCACCATAACTACTTCGTATTCTTCGTCTCCACTTCAATCCAATTTTAAGAATCTTGTAATTATTATTATACATGAAGTTGTGCTGTGTGAACACCCTAAGATAATTAAACTCTAACTTAAGATTAATTGCTTACCTATGAGGAATTGCCTCTGTAGTTAGAATTTGACTTACGCCTCACCCCATTCAAAGAAAAACAAATGGTGGACCATACTTCGAGACAAGTAATAACATGAGCTTGCAAGCAACAATAGAAATGCGGTACCAATTGAAACCTTAAGAATGGACTAGTAACCGTGGCTAAAATCCCAAACCCTATCAAGAATCAAATTTTTGAGGAGTCTTACCATCTTTGTGGAAATAATCGGCACAACATTGACTTCAGAATGAAAGGAGGTAGAATCCAAGAGGATTTGGAGCTTGTGGAAAGGAAACTCAACTTCATGAAGATACCCTACTCCGACCTCATCTTAAAAATAGATTCGTTACTTGTACCTTAGCAATTATCGATAGTTACCAAAAGAAGGAGACGACTTACCCATCCAACGGAGCACGTTTCCAGTTTAAGGGGGATAGCCAAGACCCCATGGCTTCAACGAAACATCGGACGCAGTGGCGCAATCAACTTGCGGGTAGGATGGGAAGTCTAATTCTAAATGAGGAGGGCCAAGGGGAAATAGAACTTCCGCGCATAGTATGCGATTATGCAGATGTATTCCTTATGGAATTACCAAGATTGCCACCAACCCAGGAAGTAGACTTTAACATCGAGCTGCAACCTGGAACTACCCCAATATCCATGGCTCCGTATCGCATGGCACCAGCAGAACTACGAGAATTGAAGACACAATTACAGGAATTGCTCGAGAGAGGATTCATTAGGCCAAGTACTTCGCCATGGGGAGCACCCATGTTGTTTGCTAAGAAGTAGGATGAGTCGTTGAGGCTATGCATCGATTATCGTTAACTCAATCAAGTCACGATTAAGAACCGATACCCACTCCCAAGGATTGATGCCCTTTTTGACCAACTTAGAGGCTCAAGGTGCTATTCAAAGATCGATCTCAGGTCAGGTTGCCATCAACTACGAGTCAAGGAGGAGGATGTACCAAAAACTGCCTTTCGTACTAGATATGGCCACTATGAGTTTGTAGTAATGCCCTTCGGACTAACTAATGCACCGGCAGTATTCATGAGCCTAATGAACAAGATCTTTAGACCATACCTTAACCAGTTTGTAGTAGTGTTCATTGATGACATCTTGGTATATTCAAGGACCGAAGAAGAGCATGAGCAACATTTAAGGACTGTCCTTCAAGTTCTTAGGGATAATCGGTTATATGCCAAGGCGAGTAAATGTGAGTTCTGATTGAATGAAGTAAAATTCTTAGGGCATGTAGTATCAGAGAATGGGATTGCGGTAGATCTAACCAAGGTGGAGGCAGTATTAGATTGGAGACAACCAAAAACCGTGTTAGAAATTCGCAGCTTCTTAGGATTGGCCGGTTATTACCGGAGGTTCATCCAAGACTTCTCCAAACTAGCTAAACCAATGACTCATTTGACGCAAAAAGGAGTAAAGTACGAGTGGGACGAAGCTTGCAAAAAATCCTTCCAAGAGCTAAAGAAGAGGTTGACTGGTGCACCAATTTTGACCATCCCAGAACGGGAAGTGGGGTGCACTGTGTATTGCGATGCATTTAAAGAAGGATTAGGTTGTGTGCTCATGCAAAATGGAAAGGTAATCGCGTATGGATCCAGGCAGTTGAAATCACATGAGCGCAACTACCCCACACATGACTTGGAGTTAGCGGCTGTAGTTTTTTCCCTAAAGCAATGGCGACATTACCCGTGTAGGGAACAATTTGAGATTTTCACAGACCACAAGAGTTTGAAGTATTTGTTACTTAGAAGGACCTTAACTTGAGACAGAGACGATGGATGGAGTATCTTGAGGATTTCCAGTTCACTCTCTCATGTCATCCCGGTAAAGCCAATGAAGTAGCAGATGCTCTAAGTCGCAAGAGCAGAGGGATGATGGCTAAGATCTCCATCAAGGAATAGGATATGGTTAAGACACTCAATGAGTTCAGGATCCAAGTAGAATCTCAAGATACAAAAGCATATCTTAGTGCACAGAAGGTGATGCCTAAGTTGATGAATGAGATCATGGAGGCCCAGAAGCACGATCTAGAAGTAGCCTATATCAAGGGACGTCTGGAAGAAGGAGAACCAATGCCCGATTGGGTAATTCACCCCGATAGGAGTTTAAGATACCAAGGTAGATTGTTTGTACCAAGTGACGAGTTACTTAGAGGAAAGGTACTGAAGGAATGTCATCATTCTGCATTTGCGGTACATCCAGGAGGGACTAAAATGTACCAAGATTTGAAAAGGCAGTATTGGTGGAATGGAATGAAGAAGGAAGTGGCTAAATTTGTAGCAAAATGTCTGACGTGCCAACAAGTGAAGGCAGAACATCAGAAACCAAGGGGAATGTTGCAACCTCTACCAATAGCCGAATGGAAGTGGGAGTATGTGACAATGGACTTTGTGACAGGGTTGCCTAAGTCACCTAGAGGGTGTGATGCTATATGGGTAATAGTGGATCGCCTCACCAAGTCAGCACATTTCTTACCCCATAAGATGACCGACACTTAGAGTCTATGTACAGACTCTACATTGGGGAAATCATTCGACTAGATGGAATTCTGGTGTCTATTGTGTCAGATCGTGATCCACAGTTCACTTCTCGATTTTGGGGAAGTCTGCAGGAAGCTCTTGGTATTGAGTTATGTTTTAGCACCGCCTTTCACCCACAAACAAATGGACAATCTGAACGCACCATCCAGACACTCGAAGATATGTTGAGAGCTTGCACAATGGATTTTCAAGGAAGTTAGGAATGACACCTACCCCTAATTGAATTCGCCTACAACAACAGCTTTCAAGCTAGCATCGGTATGACGCCCTTCGAAGCATTATAGGGACAACCTTGTAGATCGCCAATTTGTTGGACGGAAGTGGGTGGTGCAAATCTGATAGGACCTGAACTTGTTCTAGAAATTACTGAGAAGGTCAAATTAATCCGACAACGGTTAAAGACTACTCAAGACCGTCAAAAGAATTATGCAGATAGAAGGAGAAGGCCATTAATGTTTGAAGTAGGCAGCCACGTGTTCCTAAAGGTGCAGCCTGGGCGTGGAATCGTACGTTTTGGGAGAAAGGGGAAGCTATCACCACAATATATTGGACCTTTTGAGGTATTGGAAAGAGTGGGCGAAGTAGCATATAGACTAGCTCTACCCCGCAGTTAGCAAGGATACACAACGTCTTCCATGCATCTATGTTGAGAAAATACATCGCTGACCCGTCACACGTCCTCAAATGGGAAGAAATCAGTCTTGACAAAGATGTTACGTTTAAAGAAGGACCGGTAGCAATACAAGATAGTCGAGAGAAGAACCTTAGAGGCAAAACGGCTCACTTGGTAAAAGTGCTATCGTGTCATCAGGGAATTAAGGAATCTACTTGAGAACGCCAGGATTGGGTGAAGGCAAACTACCCCGAACTTTTCGAAGGCAGTATGTAGTTCAATTTTGGGGACGAAATTGTTTTAAGGAGGATAGGTTGTGAAGCCCCTGAAAAATGTATTCTCTTTATAAACCCTAATGTTTGAATTATTTTCTTAAAGCCCTCAGTTTCTTGAATTATTTCAAAACTTGTCGGTTAGCATTTTTTATTTTTTTTTGTTATCGAAACTGGAATTTTCCTAGCTAGATTAGGTTCCCTAACCTAATTTAATTTAATTCCACATGAGTAAGGTCCCAATACATGTATTTAACTCCATGCCCTCACTCTTTATTTAAATTCAAAACTTACCCCAAAAACTAGTACTTGTACCTTTGTACCATGAGTACCATCAATCATGTAAGATGTATATATACACCTTGAGGAGTGTGCCCTAGGACCTAAATGATTAAAATAATAACCCCATCACCCTTCCCAAGGGCCGGCCACCATAGGGAGAAGTGAGGAGACAATTTTCAAAGTGTATCATCATGAAATTCTAGAAAACCACAAACCTAGTACCCTAGACCTAGGATGCTAATCTCAATAGTAGTTCCATTTTAACTAAATGTTTCCTAATCCATGATTTAACTCCCAAATCACTCCTATCCCATTAGATTCCAAGCAAAATCCTAACCTTTCCATCCATTTCCAACTAGAGGGCTTTTATGTCCTTTTACACCAAATTGCCTACAAATACCAACCTCCCCTAGCTTGGCAAGCACAAACACCACACCCACACACACACTTTCGGCTAGAGAGAGGGAGGAGAGCAAGAGAGAGAAGTCTAGAGAAGAAGAGGGAGGAAGAAGAGAGCTTTCTGTGCAAAGTAGCAAGTAAGCCACAACACAACCTTTTCTTTCATTTTCCTTTTTCAAATACATGTTTCTAAGGGTTCTAAATAATGTTTTCAGATCTGTTATTGATGAGTTACTTGTGTTAAAAATGCTAAGAGTTGAGTATTGATTCTATCTCTCTTGTATTTTCTCCATTTTGGCTCAAAACCATCGTTTTTTATACCAATCTCTCGACTTTCCAAGGGCACACTTTGAAGCAAATTTTCTGAGTTAAATATATGTTAGTTAGCATGTTTTCTTCACAAAAGAAACGAAAACTTTCCCTTGGTGGAACCATTTTCTCATAAATCTTCTTGTTTTGGGCATAGTACCTTAGAATCTATTTTTGCATCCCACTTCCAGAAATTCTAGAACAATGTATAAAATTATTATGGACCTCTATTTTATGTCAAAACATTCCTTAAGGTGTTAGCTTTCAACTAAAATTGGTTTCATCAAAAAACATTAAGCGGTTTGCAAGAAAATCAAATTTTCGTAACGGTCGATGGATCTGGACAGAATCTGGACAGCGCTGGAATATTTTCTAAATAACTTAGAATCTGGAAAAGCAATCCCATTTCCGAAAAATGTTCTAGAAACTAGATCAAATTCTCTACGAACCATAGGAAGGCCGAGTCCGGTGAAGATCTAAAATCATTTCATTTTAATCTTTATGTGATATTAAATCTGGAAATTTCGTTATGCATGGATGTTTTATGCCCTTGTATTCATGAAAATGTTTATTAGCTTATGATTACATCTTGGCATGATATTGTATGTGTTATGGTTATGTTCTTCATCTTCTCCATCTTATTGATACATGCTTGTGTGGATATTATTATCTTGTTAAGTTGTCTAACCTTGATGTAAAACATTTAACACAACGGAAAACTTAATTGGGATGGTATTGGGTTTTCGATCACTTGAGTAATGAAAAGATGTAATGTGTGATATATGGATTGTTGGGATGCATTCCCTATTTGAAAGTTAAAGTCTTGCGCAAGTGGTTTTCGGAACCCTTGAACGGAGCGGTTGTATTCGGACCCTAGGTGGTTATGAGGAGGGATTTGAGCAAGGCCCTGTTTTACCGTCTCTTTTGAGGCCCTGCAGTTGGCGCTACGCGGTATATAATCGTTGGTAGGCATCCGAGGTTAGGTCTGCAACAAAGCTGCAAAAGAGGGGGCATACCGAATAATCTGCGTCCGATTCTTGTGGTCGGGAGGACGAAATCTCTTTGGGGGATTTCTAGTTCACTAACATCTAACTTAACCCTTTATTTATTTATTTGAGTATTATGCTTTACTACTTGATGTTATAATTGTGATTGTGTTTTGGACTGGGAAAAAGGAATGGGGTGTTTGTGTGTTTACAGGGCATTCAAAGCTCATGCCGTATCATGCCAGGTGACGAAGAAGAACTCATAGCTGGAGACGTCGAGCCTGAAACCTTCGAAGACTTTTGGCTATCTTAGGAAAGTTAGAAGTTTCTTTTGATATTTTGTAAGACTTATATGAAGATTTAAACTCTTTTTGGGATGTAATGTAATGGAACAAGCTTTTGAAATTAAGGATATTCGTGGTTGTTATGTACTTATACTTTAATGTTTACGTGTATGAACCTTGTCGTTACTTATGAGACCTTGTGTCAATACTTTTTTACGATCTGTCAAAAGGGTAGTGCGCTGCCTAAGAAAGCTGGACTTAGAAGGGAGGCTAATTTGACTCCTCCGGCGACCTGGGATCTTACTTGGTTATTGACCATAGGACTCATTAGTGACTCTCCCTTGACTGCAACCAATAGTGTAGAATCGGGACGTCACATAGGCTCTCCCAAAAACTCAAGTTGATTAGAGCGTAAGCTTGAGGGTAAGACCATGGTCCCCCTCATCGAGAGCTGGAGTATCCCTCATTGGTTTTACAATCTTGCGTGCAACTTCCTCGCCCACAGTCGATGTTG
>JAPPVO010003458.1:0-69909 GCA_030407325.1 Camellia japonica | reverse complement strand
CGCACTGTTTTGTGCAGTTCAAACTCGCGCTATTTTGCGCATCGCACTGTTTTGTGCAGTTGACACTCGCGCTATTTTGCGCATCGCACAGTTTTGTGCCGTTCAAACACGCGCTATTTTGCGCATCGCACTGTTTTGTGCAGTTGACACTCGCGCTATTTTGCGCATCGCACAGTTTTCTGCAGTTCAAACTAGCGCTATTTTGCACATCGCATTGTTTTGTGCAGTTGACACTCGCGCTATTTTGCGCATCGCACTGTTTTGTGCAGTGGACACTCACGCTATTTTGCGCATCGCACTGTTTTGTGCAGTTCAAACTCGCGCTATTTTGCGCGTCACACTGTTTTGTGCAGTTGACACTCGCGCTATATTGCGCATCGCACTGTTTTGTGTAGTTAAAACTCGCGCTATTTTGCGCATCGCACTGTTTTGTGCAGTTCAAACTCGCGCTATTTTGCGCATCGCACTGTTCTGTGCAGTTGACACTCGCGCTATTTTGCGCATCGCACTGTTTTGTGCAGTTCAAACTCGCGCTATTTTGCGCATCGCACTGTTTTGTGCAGTTGACACTCGCGCTATTTTACGCATCGCACAGTTTTGTGCCGTTCAAACTCGCGCTATTTTGCGCATCGCACTGTTTTGTGCAGTTGACACTCGCGCTATTTTGCGCATCGCACTGTTTTGTGCAGTTCAAACTCGCGCTATTTTGCGTATCGCACTGTTTTGTGCAGTTGACACTCGTTCTATTTTGCGCATCGCACAGTTTTGTGCAGTTCAAACTCGCGCTATTTTGCGCATCGCACTATTTTGTGCAGTTGACACTCGTGCTATTTTGCGCATCGCACAGTTTTGTGCAGTTGACACTCGCGCTATTTTGCGTATCGCACTGTTTTGTGCAGTTCAAACTCGCGCTATTTTGCGCATCACACTGTTTTGTGCAGTTGACCCTCGCGCTATTTTACGCATCGCACTGTTTTGTGCAGTTCAAACTCGCGCTATTTTGCGCAGCGCACTGTTTTGTGCAGTTGACACTCGCGCTATTTTGCGCATCGCACTGTTTTGTGCAGTTCAACCTCGCGCTATTTTGCGCATCGCACTGTTTTGTGCAGTTCAAACTCGAGCTATTTTGCGCATCGCACTGTTTTGTGCAGTTGACACTCGCTCTATTTTGCACATCGCACAGTTTTGTGCAGTTGACAGTCGCGCTATTTTGCGCATCGCACTGTTTTCGCGCGTCGCACTGTTTTGTGCAGTTCAAACTCGCGCTATTTTGCGCGTCACACTGTTTTGTGCAGTTAACACTCGCTCAATTTTGCGCATCGCACTGTTTTGTGCAGTTCAAACTCGCGCTATTTTGCGCATCCCACTATTTTGTGCAGTTGACAATCGCGCTATTTTGCGCATCGCACTGTTTGGTGCAGTTCAAACTCGCGCTATTTTGCGCATCGCACTGTTTTGTGCAGTTCAAACTCGCGCTATTTTGCGCATCGCACTGTTTTGTGCAGTTGACACTCGCCCTATTTTGCGCATCGCACAGTTTTGTGCCGTTCAAACACGCGCTATTTTGCGCATCGCACTGTTTTGTGCAGTTGACACTCGTGCTTTTTTGCGCATCGCACAGTTTTCTGCAGTTCCAACTAGCGCTATTTTGCACATCGCATTGTTTTGTGCAATTGACACTCGCGCTATTTTGCGCATCGCACTGTTTTGTGCAGTTCAAACTCGCGCTATTTTGCGCATCGCACTATTTTGTGCAGTTGACACTCGCGCTATTTTACGCATCGCACAGTTTTGTGCCGTTCATACTCGCGCTATTTTGCGCATCGCACTGTTTTGTGCAGTTGACACTCGCGCTATTTTGCGCATCGCACTGTTTTGTGCAGTTCAAACTCGCGCTATTTTGCGCATCGCACTGTTTTGTGCAGTTGACACTCGCTCTATTTTGCGCATCGCACAGTTTTGTGCAGTTGACACTCGCGCTATTTTGCGCATCGCACTGTTTTCGCGCATCGCACTGTTTTGTGCAGTTCAAACTCGCGCTATTTTGCGCATCACACTGTTTTGTGCAGTTGACACTCGCGCTATTTTGCGCATCGCACTGTTTTGTGCAGTTCAAACTCGCGCTATTTTGCGCAGCGCACTGTTTTGTGCAGTTGACACTCGCGTTATTTTGCGCATCGCACTGTTTTGTGCAGTTCAACCTCGCGCTATTTTGCGCATCGCACTGTTTTGTGCAGTTGACACTCGCTCTATTTTGCGCATCGCACAGTTTTGTGCAGTTCAAACTCGCGCTATTTTGCGCATCGCACTGTTTTGTGCAGTTGACACTAGCGCTATTTTGCGCATCGCACAGTTTTGTGCAGTTCAAACTCGCGCTATTTTGCGCATCGCACTGTTTTGTGCAGTTGACACTCGCGCTATTTTACGCATCGCACAGTTTTGTGCCGTTCAAACTCGCGCTATTTTGCGCGTCGCACTGTTTTGTGCAGTTGACACTCGCGCTATTTTGCGCATCGCACTGTTTTGTGCAGTTCAAACTCGCGCTATTTTGCGTATCGCACTGTTTTGTGCAGTTGACACTCGTTCTATTTTGCGCATCGCACAGTTTTGTGCAGTTCAAACTCGCGCTATTTTGCGCATCGCACTATTTTGTGCAGTTGACACTCGCGCTATTTTGCGCATCGCACAGTTTTGTGCAGTTGACACTCGCGCTATTTTGCGCATCGCACTGTTTTGTGCAGTTCAAACTCGCGCTATTTTGCGCATCACACTGTTTTGTGCAGTTGACCCTCGCGCTATTTTGCGCATCGCACTGTTTTGTGCAGTTCAAACTCGCGCTATTTTGCGCAGCGCACTGTTTTGTGCAGTTGACACTCGCGCTATTTTGCGCATCGCACAGTTTTGTGCAGTTCAAACTCGCGCTATTTTGAGCATCGCACTGTTTTGTGCAGTTGACACTCGCTCTATTTTGCGCATCGCATAGTTTTGTGCAGTTCAAACTCGCGCTATTTTGCGCATCGCACTGTTTTGTGCAGTTGACACTCGCGCTATTTTGCGCATTGCACAGTTTTGTGCAGTTCAAACTCGCGCTATTTTGCGCATCGCACTGTTTTGTGCAGTTGACACTCGCGTTATTTTGCGCATCGCACTATTTTGTGCAGTTGACACTCGCGCTATTTGGCGCATCGCACAGTTTTGTGCAGTTCAAACTCGCGCTATTTTGCGCATCGCACTGTTTTGTGCAGTTGACACTCGCGCTATTTTACGCATCGCACAGTTTTGTGCCGTTCAAACTCGCGCTATTTTGCGCATCGCACTGTTTTGTGCAGTTGACACTCGCGCTATTTTGCGCATCGCACTGTTTTGTGCAGTTCAAACTCGCGCTATTTTGCGCATCGCACTGTTTTGTGCAGTTCAAACTCGCGCTATTTTGCGCATCACACTGTTTTGTGCAGTTCAAACTCGCGCTATTTTGCGCATCGCACAGTTTTGTGTAGTTGACACTCGCGCTATTTTGCGCATGGCACTGTTTTCGCGCATCGCACTGTTTTGTGCAGTTCAAACTCGCGCTATTTTGCGCAGCGCACTGTTTTGTGCAGTTGACACTCGCGTTATTTTGCGCATCGCACTGTTTTGTGCAGTTCAACCTCGCGCTATTTTGCGCATCGCACTGTTTTGTGTAGTTGACACTCGCTCTATTTTGCGCATCGCACAGTTTTGTGCAGTTCAAACTCGCGCTATTTTGCGCATCGCACTATTTTGTGCAGTTGACACCCGCGCTATTTTATGCATCGCACAGTTTTGTGCCGTTCATACTCGCGCTATTTTGCGCATGCCTCCCTGATGGGGATGCTACAGCGGACTCTCGACGCCTTGGCCGTCTACAGCCTGCCGGTATGTTCTTCTGACCACAGTCTCAAACCATACTCTGTTTCGCACAATCTGCTACACTGCACAAAAATCTGATAAACTGCTCACGGCTTTCACACACTGTACTTATACACTGCATCCTGCACTGATTCACTGTTCACAGCATTCACACACTGTACTCATACACTGCATTCTGTATTGATAAACTGCTCACGGCTTTCACACACTGTACTCATACACTACATCCTGCACTGATAAACTGCTCACGGCTTTCACGCACTGTACTCATACACTGTATTCTGTATTGATAAACTGCTCACGGCATTCACGCACTGTACTCATACACTGTATTCTGTATTGATAAACTGCTCACGGCTTTCTGATGTGTTTGTTCTTTGTATTTTCAGCCTCCTTTCCCGATCCCTCCAGTGGGTGGCGCTGCTCCAGCTGGGCCTCCCCTCTCTACTCGGGACGGCAGGATATTCCCTCGCACCAGAGGGGGACGTGGTCACGTGGGGAGCAGCTCACGAGCTCCAGTTCCGGGAGATGGTGAGTCGGAGGCGGGGACGGAGTCATTTGCGGAGGAGGCCGGGGACAGCTCGGGTTCGGGCTCCGACAGTGACAGCTCCGACGATGCTCCTGTGCTTTTGCCCAGGAAGAGGGCGAGGACTGATCCTCAGGCATGAGGCCTGCTGCTGATGATGATGATGATTTTGCTGCTTCTTTTCTTTATTTCTTTTCTTGTACTTTTCTCTTTTTTGTAGATAGAGTACTTTGTACTGCCACCGGCAGATTTTGCTTTCTTCAAAAGTTGTACTTTGAACGAGATTATATAAAACAAACTTTTTGTCTGAAAAGTGTTTTATTTACATATCTCATACTTTGCACTGCATTGCATCATATTACACCTCAATGTAAACGAAATTTGATTTGTTGTCTGAAAATGGAGCATTTGCACTGTAATAATCGGATAGCCAACCAACTAACAGCAAACAACTCATACAAATTGCTGCTCAAACTGAACACAGCCCACATTCCGTTGGGGATTAATCTGCATACAGCCCATAACCCAACATTCGGTCCATTCCGCACACGGCAAACTTTGAACAAGTAGCCCAATCTGACAAGACGGATCTCAAAACTGAAATGGTTAAGGTTGAAACACACTCGGATGTCCCAAATTTTCCCTTTTCTTCTCTTGCTTTGCACGAATGTAGAAAATGGCACAACATTTAGAGCACAAACGATTAATCTTTGGAAAAGGGGTTTCACAACCGGGGTATCGAGCCTACAACTGAACACAGTGGAAAGGACTCAAGTGAAGAAAATAAAAGGCACACGACCTAAACACAACGAGATACACTCGGAAAAGACTCAAAGCTAAATTGAGACCGACAAATCAAAAGACACGACACACAGACATGTTTACAAGGGGTCCTCAAATCTCGAGGAGCCAGTTCCTCCGGGTATTATGCCCCACCCTTTCTGATTTTGTGATACTCATATCGCTCGGCCCTCAAGCTCGGTTTTTCTCTCAAAACCCTCTCCTCGCTTTTCTCTCTGCTTACACCTCTCTGTTCTTTATTCTCTCATTTTTCATCCCTCCCCAGGGTGATTGATGGATGAATAGGAAGCGGCGGATTCATGCCGAATACAGCTAGCTCACGGCTATTTCTTCTGATAGATAGAGCGCCTTTCTGGCAAATGCGTGCTGACGGTGGGGGGAAGACAGGATACCTGGCTCAACTGTGCCCCTAGTTCATTACTCTGACCATTCTTTGTTTTCTTTCTAAAACAGTTTTGATCAAAATGAACGCCAGATTAGCGTGCTTGGGCAATTTTTGATTTGAAAATCATGCAAGTCAGGTTGCAAGCACTGAAAGTTTTCCTTTTGGGTCCAAACATGGTCCAATTTTGGAAAATGGAATAGTTTTCGAGAAACTAGCCAACCTCAGTAAAAATTTTCAAAAACTATTTTTGCAAACAGTCGATGCGCAACGAGCACGGAATTCACCATCGAGATGCGCAACCTCGGATCGGAGGCAATTTGGAAAATTGCCCCTGGCTTAAAAGGGGGAGAGGAAGGGCAACGGAAAGTTGCCCCTAGTTTGGATGACGACTGAGGGCAACATTGGCAATAGATGGCAACGGAAAGTTGCCCCTTGTTTGGATGATGCCGCGGCATGCCTATTGATGATTGAGCTCGACCGGGCTCTCAGGCACGGAGAGGACGAAGACAGCCACAAACAATATATGGACACAGTCGCCTTGAAAGCGTTGGTGACTGGGTTCCAAAAGGAAGTTGAACATGCAGTTCCAATTGTTGCAACCGAGACATCGGATTCGGAGGAAGCATGGGTAATCAAAACCATTACATGGACTGAGACGCTATGGAAGCGTTGGGGGCTGGACTTCAGGATGAAGTTGCCTACGTATCCCAAACATGGGAATCAAGCCTTACGTAGTTCCGGTTAAGGTACACTCGGGTATTTTAACCTTCACTTTTAGGCTCTAACTTTTGCCAAGGCGCCCGATGCGGGTTTTCGACCTTGCGAGCTATATTCTTCTTTCTTTTCTTTCTTTTTCATTCTTTTTTTTTTTTTTCATCTTTTTTTTTTCTTTGCTATTTTTTTCTCTTCTTTTTTTTGCATTTTTCTTTTTTCTTTTCCTTTGCTCTAACTTTTGCCTGGACCGCCCTTCCGGGTTTTCGGCCCAGCGAGCCTCTCAAAGGGTAAAAGCGTAGCTTTGTCCATGCCAAATGGTTTTGAGATTGAAGCCTCCCCTCTTCCGGGAGAATGACTGTTGCAGTGCTTTGCAGGAGATTCCATCATGATTGCTTTGCAAACTTCTTTTGGTGAAATCTAATCTTTTGCTCTGATTACGGTGCCTCTTGATCGAGGGCTGCTTCGAGTCTGGCCTCACGGGCCTTGCATTGATAACTAAATTCTGGATGCCGGTCCCAGGTTTGGAAAATGAAGGGTCGAGTTACGAGGCTGAGAGCGATCCTAAGCTGCGCAATCTCAAGAGCGATTCCACACAGGTCTTCGCAAAACTGCGCAAAACATTTTGTTTTTGAAAGTTTTTAAGGAGGCGATGAATCGCTCGTACTGAAGACAGTGTGGAACCAGTCTGGATTAAGCCAGGGTCCTTCTCAGTACTCACACTAACAAGCATGATTTGAATCATTAAGGGCTTAGCATGCCTCTCTTTCTTTCAAAATGATCAAAACTTTATAAAACCCGAGGAATTCCTTCCTCTTCGATTTCACCGCAGTGCTTAAAAGGTTTTGCAAAACTTAGGTAAAAGCAATAATTTTTAAGGTACAAAAGAGCAGGTGGAATGCGCTGTCACCCCCTTCGAATTCTCTGGCACAACTAGCCCAACACAATCAATAAACATGGAAACACAGTAGCCACGACTGTTTCATTCAGGTTCCCCGGATGTAAATTAGCTCCAGCAGAGGCAGACCCAAAAAGAAAGCAAAAAGAAGTAATTACAAAACAAAACGGTGCTTGAGGCAACAACCCCGAAGTCACCTTGTATTCTATACAAAAGAGGGACTGACTCATTACAATTAGACAGACCCTTAAGCAAAAGGACTGACTCAAAACAATGAGACAGACTCAAAACAAGACAAAAGACTGACTCGACACCCAAGTCAGAACGTGCAAAACCAAGATTCACGGATGCCCAAAAATGCGTGCCAAACGCCACATCCAAAAATGTACCAAGCACTGCCCGCAGGCGGTTCATCTGCTGATTATATACTCACGGTATCTGTGTCCTCCGTATCTGTGTCCTCGTATTCCAAGAACTCTGTAGTGATTGATTTGGCCGAGGTGGGCGGGAGGATAATCTTGTTATCAATCAAATCTTGTACCTCGTGACGGAGGCGGAAGTAGTTATCAGTAGCATGGCCAGACTGTTGGTGGTACGCACAGTACTGAGTGGCATCATGGCCTGCTGGAAGGGGTTTGGGGAGTGGCCTAGGATCGAGGGGTGTAAGATGCCCCTTTTTGGTCAAGATCAGGAGTGCCCTAGACAAAGGCATGTAAAGAGGATGGAAGGCCTTGCGCCCTCGGGGCAGGTACTTTGGAGCCTGAACGCTCTTGCTAGATGCACTAGCGAACGGGTCAGCGGGTGCGGCCTTAGATTTTTGATTCTTTCCGAATGCAAGGCTGGGAGCGGGAAGAACTGTCTTGGCATGACGGGGCCTGTCCCGATTCTCTGATTGACTGGAACTGCCCTCAGGCGGAATGGGGAAAGCATCTTCCACAGCTTTTGACATAATTGCGGATATCTGTTGCCTGTTCATTCCCCCGGCTTTCAAAGCCTCCACTGCCCACAGCAGTTGTTCGATAGGGTCGGCATCTGTCTTCATCTTGCCTTTATCTCTGGCCTCGGCCTGATTCAGAACTTGGTTTGATGCGTCATTACCATAACTAGAGGTCATCTCCGGTTGGTTGAGTTCAATCACAATTCGTCCCAGTAGCGGGGGCTCTTGGGGTACAAAGCCTCCGACGTATGGTGCGGCTGGTGGTGGAGCTGACATTCCATAAACAAGGTCCGCCATAGACCTTTGGAGATCACCGATCATCCCCATTAATTCAAATGTAGTGGGCTCGCGAGCCTGATATAGCTGGGGAGCCCAAACTGGGTGCGCGGCCGGCGATCTGGGCGGATGCGGCATGTCAACGGCAGTCTCATTTTGTAGGGTGATCCCCTGATTCAATGCGGTCGTCATGACCACAAGTTCTTCTGCATTCTGCGTCATGTTCAGTCCTGCCTCGGCAAGAAGACACTAGCTATTCTGGATCGACCCTCTGAATCTCTGAAATGAAACGGAAAACAAGCAGTATTTCAGCCCCAAACAGATCAAGCACGGATGTAGCCGGACAACTGTACTCTACTACTGATCATTGTTCCCCAGAATCACTATTCAAAACTGAACTGATACCCGCAGATACAACTGATTCTCAACAATACTGATACCAATGCCCTCAGGCCGGATGCTCAAACTTTGCAAACTGATATATGCGTTCCCCTGCAGAGATACACTCTAAAAAGCACATAGCAGATAAATGAGAGCCAATACACCCCTATGTTGGGGCAGGGTTTCCCTGTCCTATTTTGTCAGGAGCTAGGGTTTCACTACGCACGTAGCGGTTTCAAACGACCTATATCGGGTAAAGCAACCTGTCCTAGTTTGGAATGGTCACTAGGGATTCCGAATATGCACTAGGTCGAATGGTCAAAAGAGGGTGCCCCGGTAAAAACCGGGGTTTGTGTTCCCATACTGGCAGAGCCCGCAACCGGTCAGCCTTATGGACATGCCTTGACAAGACAAGCCTCCGGCAAACCGCTCAGGAATAGCAGATGGCCAACACGGTGTCCTAGGCGCACCAATGCACATGCAATGCAAAGAAACACATAAGTGTAATCAAAACAGGATATCACGAGTTCGAGTCAAGCTCTCTAAAACTCCCCAGCAGAGTCGCCAGAAACTGTAACACGTCCGCGGGGGGACCTCGCTACAGTTCGGACTCTCGACTTTGTTGCGGTTCTAAATCTGAACCAAAGAGTCCACCTCTGGCAAATCGTTTTGAAATAAAACAGATTTTTGAAAAAGTAGTGCCAAACATGGACTGCTTCGCCAGATTACAGAGTCGCCACCTAAATATTTTTTAATGGGGGAATTTAGGAAACCCTGACTCGGTGCCGAAGGCCACGTGTCCGTCATCACCAAAGTGACTTGGCTCAGGAGCTTGGGTACGATCGGGGAAGGTCAGCTATGAGCACCCCCTTTCGCCCGGTCCGAAGACCGGCCTCTACTAACCGTGATATCCTTTTTTGAAAACATTACATGCTCTTATTCCAATTATTAGCCTAGACTAGATCGCCTAATTTGGAAATAAGCATTGCATATCCGTTTGTTTTGAAAATGCTTTCGAATTTGCTACTCGCAAGTAGGCTAAAATACGGCTTTCAATGAGTTTGTTCCAACTCAAACAATCCAACCTTCACCCACAGGCATTCAAACAGTTTATCTCATGTAAGCATTTAGCCACATGGTAAGCATACTGTCATGTTAACATTCACACGCATGCGATATGCTAAAGCATAAATACTTACATCGTACTCCGTGCCAAAAACAAGAGACTAGTTAGCAAACATGCGTGACCTAGTTCATGTTAAGTGGCTAATGCAACACATGCAGGAATGTAATCTAGAGTAGGCTCGGCTAACCCTAAACATGGCATGTGAAATGCGCGAGTAGCACGTATTCAATTTGGAATTGAAAATTGCAATGCAGTTTGTATGATGTACCGAGCCCGGTGCATGTAAACAAATGCATGGATGCACGCATGCATTGCATAAGGTATGCTAAAAAATAAGTATGCCCTAATCTACCATTGTAAGCAGGTAAATAAAAGGGAGAGAAAGAAGTGGGGATTGGAAGACATGCACCCACTCACCCACACGTATTACAAATTTACCCTCGCTCGGAGGGACCAAAAGAATAATACAAATTAATTAACTACGCAAGCTAATTAATTATTACAAATTAACTAAATTAATTAACAAATTAACTAAGTTAATTAAAGCAGTAAACGCCTCGGAAAGAGGGCTCAAATGCAGCGCGCGCTCGGAATTGGCTCGGAATCGCACTGCCATGCACGGATTGCCTCTGTTTCCCCTGCTATCCTCTTCTGAAAATTGCCAAAGTCCCAGGAGTGCCTCTTAGGGCACTAGGGAGTACCACCGGCTGGGGTAGAGCACCACCGGCTGAAGGAGGAGGCCACCGGCACAAAATGAAGTTATCGGCTGGCAATTGACTGCCGGTCGGCACTAAACAGTGCCGGTCGGCACAAAATGTTCTGCAGATCCTGCAACTCACAGCAGCAAAGGACAAACTATGCATGGCAAGGTAATTCAAGATATGTATGCACAAAACACATCCCTTATCATGTTTTTGATTCAACGGGGCATGTGCCTCGATTCCCGGACCACCAATCACGCATTTCCATGCATGATGGCCCTAAGAACCAAGAGTGCGAATTTGATTTCAAATGCATGCAAATCACATAGGCACAAAAGGGTGCCAAACCTCTATCAAACTCACTTCAAGAGACTTGGCATGCATGTCAACGTGATGAAGCCCTAACTAGGCATGCAACATGGACTATGCAATGCATTTATGCAAGCATACAAACAAGCATATAAGGCAAGCATGCAAACCAATGAAATGATAGACTTAGACATGAATTAGGCAACTCAAAAAGGCCTAAAATCAGTAGCCAAAATGCCTACAATTGGGGACTAAACACACACACACACATGCACATGTTAAGGTACCAAACCCAAGGCATAAACAAGCAACATTCAAGCACACTTGAAGAGGCCAAACATGGACAACTAACATGCATTAAAGGCTCTGAAATTCATGCAAAAACATGATGCTAAATCATGCAATGAAGCATGCCAAACAAAGCATGCAAATGGTCTTAGGCTTAAGGCAAGCCAATGGGGCATTGAACCACACCTATGCAAGGCAATTATGGCATGCACTTAACAACTCAAAACAGATTTTTAGCATGTCAAAATAGGCCCAAAGGACCACTTAGATGGCATCTAAGAAGCTTGAATCCAAAGGCATGCGATAAGGCCTAAACATGGAGCATCCAACACAAGCTCAAGAAGTCACAAAGAAACATGCAATGTAAACATACAAGCACCTCTAGGGGACTGAAATAGCATGCTAGGTGGTTCCAAACCATCAAAAACAATGCAAGCAAAGCATGCTACACACTCATGCTCTTAAGGCCAACAAGCCAAATGCAAAGGGGCTATATTAAACATGCTAAGATTGACCAAAATACTTATGGACAGACCTAAAACATGGTAATATGAGCACATATTCTTCACAAACACAAGCCTAAAACATGCTAGAAATGAAGGCACACAACCTAGGCATGTTAAGGCATAAAGGGGGTATTACAAGGCAACTATACTAAGCATGCATAGGAGACCAAAACCAACTTGAAATCATGTTATATCATGGCAATATAAGCATGGAAAACAAGTCAAACATGCTCAACACACACTCAAGCATGAAGCTCCATAAGGAAGCAAAATTTGCCCTTTTCAAGGACACCAAGGAGAGGGGGTGGCCCTCTCCTTCTTGAGACTTCAAGGCATGCTCTTCACCACTGAAATCCCTCAAGATTTCAGTGGTGAAGAGATCCTTTCACCAAAATCTCGGATCTCTCACAAAATAGCACAAAAAGTGCCTTTTTCAAGGCCTAAGGGTGGTTAAACCTACCCAAACCACTAAACACTCTTAATATACAACAAAGAGGGTAAAAAAACAAAACTTTTTTGTGCCAAACACTAAGCTCAAAAACTGTGTTAAACTAGGCAAAAATGGAGTGCAAAAATGGGGTAAATAAAGTAAGTTTCTTACCCTTGAAGCTTTTCTTCACAAAGGTTGGAGTTGGTGGTTCCTTGAGCTCCAAACTAGTCAAGAACACTAAAAACCAGCCCTTAGAACCTCAGTTGCAAGGAGAAGGTGAGACACTAGGTGTTTGTGTGCAATAGTAAGGCACAAAACACCTAGACACACAAGAGAAGGATAGAGATAGAAGGTGTATGCAACTCAAACCCTAGAAAAACCAGAGCTTCTCTCTCTCTTTTCCCCTCTAACTCTCTAAATTTTGCTAACCCTTGAGCCAAGAGAAGGGCCTTCTCCTTATAGGCATGAAAACTTACAAGTTAAGCAAGCCTAAAGGCTCATCCCTCCATACACGTGTATGGAGGGGAGCAAAAAGTGATACAGCTATCTAAAAATATCTGATAAAGCAGCTGCACAACAGTCGGCAGGGCAAAATGGTCATTTTGCCAAAAAGAGTGCCGACCGGCACAATATAGTGCCGGTGGCCACACCAGCCAGCCGGTGGCCTCTAGCCACAACCGGTGGTGTGTGGGGATGCCTCACAAGGCATTCCCTGCCCCTCCAAGGCAAAGCACAAGTGTTTGGTGCAAAACCAGACACAAAACGATCGAGTTCGGAGGTCCTGAGGCAAGGCGCCTAGCCGAGAACTCTGGGAACTCCAAACGAACACAAACATGGATAATCACCGAGTGTTCAAGCGGTGACGTCCAAGTCTCGAGGACGGTCAAAAATGGGGTGTCTACAGTGAGAAATGGTAAGTAAACGCCGTATTTAAATATCTTCCACTGTGGAGGAGAATCTGTATAGGTGTTCGAGTGTTTGAACCGAAATGTGTGAGAAATGGTAAGTAAACGCTGTATTTACATATCTGCCACTGTGCAGGAGAATCCGTATAGGTGTTCGAGTGTTTGAACCCCAATGCGTGAGAAATTGTAAGTAAACGCCGTATTTACATGTCTGCAACTGTGCAGGAGAATCCGTATAGGTGTTCGAGTCTTCGAAGCGTAACGCGTGAGAAATGGTAAGTAAACGCCGTATTTACATATCAGCCACTGTGCAGGAGAATCTGTATAGGTGTTCGAGTGTTGGAACCGTGATGCGTGAGAAATGGTAAGTAAACGCCGTATTTACATATCTGCCACTGTACAGGAGAATCCGTATAGGTATTCGAGTGTTCGAACCCTAATGCGTGAGAAATGGTATGTAAACACCGTATTTACATATCCGCGACTGTGCAGGAGAATCCGTATAGGTGTTCGAGTGTTGGAACCGTGATGCGTGAGAAATGGAAAGTAAATGCCGTATTTACATATCTGCAACTGTGCAGGAGAATCCGTGTAGGTGTTCGAGTGTTGGAACCGTGATGCGTGAGAAATGGTAAGTAAACGCCGTATTTACATATCTGCCACTCTGCAGGAGAATCCGTATAGGTGTTCGAGTGTTCGAACCCTAATGCGTGAGAAATGGTAAGTAACGCCGTATTTACATATCCGCGACTGTGCAGGAGAATTCGTATTGGTGTTCGAGTCTTCGAAGCGTAATGCGTGAGAAATGGTAAGTAAACGCCATATTTACATATCTGCCACCGTGCAGGAGAATCCGTATAGGTGTTCGAGTGTTCGACCCCTGATGCGTGAGAAATGGTAAGTAAACGCCGTATTTACATATCTGCCTCTGTGCAGGAGAATCCGTATAAGTGTTCGAGTGTTGGAACCGTAATGCGTGAGAAATGGTAAGTAAACGCCGTATTTACATATCTGCCACTGTGCAGGAGAATCCCTATAGGTGTTCGATTCTTTGAACCCTAATGCATGAGAAATGGTAACTAAACGCCGTATTTACATATCTGCCACTGTGCAGGAGAATCCGTATAGGTGTTCGAGTCTTCGAACCCTACTGCGTGAGAAATGGTAAGTAAACGCCGTATTTACATATCTGCCACTGTGCAGTAGAATCCGTATAGGTGTTCGAGCGTTCGAACCCTAATGCGTGAGAAATGGTAAGTAAATGCCATATTTACATATCTGCCACTGTGCAGGAGAATCCGTATAGGTGTTCGAGTCTTCGAACCCTAATGAGTGCGAAATGGTAAGTGAACGCCGTATTTACATATCAGCCACTGTGCAGGAGAATCCGTATAGGTGTTCGAGTGTTGGAACCGTGATGCGTGAGAAATGGTATGTAAACGCCGTATTTACATATCTGCCACTGTGCAGGAGAATCCGTATAGGTGTTCGAGTGTTGGAACCGTGATGCGTGAGAAATGGTATGTAAACGCCGTATTTACATATCTGCCACTGTGCAGGAGAATCCGTATAGGTATTCGAGTGTTCGAACCCTAATGCGTGAGAAATGGTAGGTAAACGCCGTATTTACATATCCGCGACTGTGCAGGAGAATCCGTATAGGTGTTCGAGTGTTCGAACCCTAATGCGTGAGAAATGGGAAGTAAACGCCGTATTTACATGTCTGCAACTGTGCAGGAGAATTCGTATTGTTGTTCGAGTCTTCGAAGCGTAACGCGTGAGAAATGGTAAGTAAACGCCGTATTTACATATCTGCCACCGTGCAGGAGAATCCGTATAGGTGTTCGAGTGTTCGACCCCTGATGCGTGAGAAATGGTAAGTAAACGACGTATTTACATATCTGCCACTGTGCAGGAGAATCCCTATAGGTGTTCAATTCTTTGAACCCTAATGCATGAGAAATGGTAACTAAACGCCGTATTTACATATCTGCCATTGTGGAGGAGAATCCGTATAGGTGTTCGTGTCTTCGAAACCTAATGCGTGAGAAATGGTAAGTAAACGCCGTATTTACATATCTGCCGCTGTGCAGGAGAATCCGTATAGGTGTTCGAGTGTTCGAACCCTAATGCGTGAGAAGTGGTAAGTAAACGCCGTATTTACATATCTGCCACTGCGCAGGAGAATCCGTATAGGTGTTCGAGTCTTCAAACACTAATGCGTGAGAAATGGTATGCAGACGCCGTATTTACATATCGGCCACTGTGTAGGAGAATCCCTATAGGTGTTCGAGTGTTCGAACCCTAATGCGTGAGAAATGGTAAGTAAATGCCGTATTTAAATATCTTCCACTGTGGAGGAGAATCTGTATAGGTGTTCGGGTGTTTGAACCGAAATGTGTGAGAAATGGTAAGTAAACTCCGTATTTACATATCTGCCACTGTGCAGGAGAATCCGTATAGGTGTTCGAGTCTTCGAACCCGAATGCGTGAGAAATGGTAAGTAAACGCCATATTTACATATCTGCCACTGTGCAGTAGAATCCGTATAGGTGTTCGAGCGTTCGAACCCTAATGCGTGAGAAATGGTAAGTAAATGCCATATTTACATATCTGCCACTGTGCAGGAGAATTCGTATAGGTGTTCGAGTGTTCGAACCCTAATGCGTGAGAAATGGTAAGTAAACGCCGTATTTACATATCTGCCACTGTGCAGGAGAATCCGTATAGGTGTTCGAGTGTTCGAACCCTAATGCGTGAGAAATGGTAAGTAAACGCCGTATTTATATATCCGCGACTGTGCAGGAGAATCCGTATAGGTGTTCGAGTGTTGGAACCGTGATGCGTGAGAAATGGAAAGTAAGTGCCGTATTTACATATCTGCAACTGTGCAGGAGAATCCGTATAGGTGTTCGAGTGTTGGAACCGTGATGCGTGAGAAATGGTAAGTAAACGCCGTATTTACATATCTGCCACTTTGCAGGAGAATCCGTATTGGTGTTCGAGTGTTCGAACCCTAGTGCGTGAGAAATGGTAAGTAAACGCCGTATTTACATATCCGCGACTGTGCAGGAGAATTCGTATTGGTCTTCGAGTCTTCGAAGCGTAATGCATGAGAAATGGTAAGTAAACGCCGTATTTACATATCTGCCACCGTGCGGGAGAATCCGTATAGGTGTTCGAGTGTTCGACCCCTGATGCGTGATAAATGGTAAGTAAACGCCGTATTTGCATATCTGCCTCTGTGCAGGAGAATCCGTATAAGTGTTCGAGTGTTGGAACCGTAATGCGTGAGAAATGGGAAGTAAACGCCGTATTTACATATCTGCCACTGTGCAGGAGAATCCCTATAGGTGTTCGATTCTTTGAACCCTAATGCATGAGAAATGGTAACTAAACGCCGTATTTACATATCTGCCACTATGCTGGAGAATCCGTATAGGTGTTCGAGTCTTCGAACCCTAATGCGTGAGAAATGGTAAGTAAACGCCGTATTTACATATTTTCCACTGTGCAGGAGAATCCGTATAGGTGTTCGAGTGTTCGAACCCTAATGCGTGAGAAATGGTAAGTAAATGCCATATTTACATATCTGCCACTGTGCAGGAGAATCCGTATAGGTGTTCGAGTCTTCGAACCCTAATGTATGAGAAATGGTTAGTAAACGCCGTATTTACATATCTGCCACTGTGCAGGAGAATCCGTATAGATGTTCGAGTGTTGGAACCGTGACGCGTGAGAAATGGTAAGCAAACGCTGTATTTACATGTCGGCCACTGTGCAGGAGAATCCGTATAGGTGTTCGAGTCTTCGAAGCGTAACGCGTGAGAAATGGTAAGTAAACGCCGTATTTACATATCTGCTACTGTGCAGTAGAATCCGTATAGGTGTTCGAGTCTTCGAACCCTAATGTGTGAGAAATGGTAAGTAAACGCCGTATTAACATATCTCCCACTGTGCAGGAGAATTCGTATAGGTGTTCGAGTGTTCGAACCCTAATGCGTGAGAAATGGTAAGTAAACGCCGTATTTACATACCTGCCACTGCGCAGGAGAATCCGTACAGGTGTTCGAGTCTTCAAACCATAATGCGTGAGAAATGGTAAGCAGATGCCGTATTTACATATCGGCCACTGTGTAGGAGAATCCGTATAGGTATTCGAGTGCTCGAACCCTAATGCGTGAGAAATGGTAAGTAAACGCCGTATTTAAATATCTTCCACTGTGGAGGAGAATCTGTATAGGTGTTCGTGTGTTTGAACCGAAATGTGTGAGAAATGATAAGTAACGCCATATTTACATATCTGCCACTGTGCAGGAGAATCCGTATAAGTGTTCGAGTGTTTGAACCCCAATGCGTGAGAAATTGTAAGTAAACGCCGTATTTACATGTCTGCCACTGTGCAGGAGAATCCGTATAGGTGTTTGAGTCTTCGAAGCGTAACGCGTGAGAAATGGTAAGTAAACGCCGTATTTACATATCAGCAACTGTGCAGGAGAATCCGTATAGGTGTTCGAGTATTGGAACCGTGATGCGTGAGAAATGGTAAGTAAAACGCCATATTTACATATCTGCCACTGTGCAGGAGAATCCGTATAGGTGTTCGAGTGTTCGAACCCTAATGCGTGAGAAATGGTAAGTAAATGCCGTATTTAGATATCCGCGACTGTGCAGGAGAATCCGTATAGGTGTTCGAGTGTTGGAACCGTGATGCGTGAGAAATGGAAAGCAAACGCCGTATTTACGTATCTGCAACTGTGCAGGAGAATCCGTATAGGTGTTCGAGTGTTGGAACTGTGATGCGTGAGAAATGGTAAGTAAACGCCGTATTTACATATCTGCCACTGTGCAGGAGAATCCGTATAGGTGTTCGAGTGTTGGAACCGTGATGCGCGAGAAATGGTAAGTAAACGCTGTATTTACATATCTGCCACTGTGCAGGAGAATCCCTATAGGTGTTCGATTCTTCGAACCCTAATGCATGAGAAATGGTAACTAAACGCCGTATTTACATATCTGCCACTGTGTAGGAGAATCCGTATAGGTGTTCGAGTCTTCGAAGCGTAATGCGTGAGAAATGGTAAGTAAACGCCGTATTTACAAATCTGCCACGGTGCAGGAGAATCCGTAAAGGTGTTCGAGTCTTCAAACCCTAATGCGTGAGAAATGGTAAACAAACGCCGTATTTACATATCTGCCACTGTGTTGGAGAATCCGTACATCTGTTCGAGTGTAGGAACCATAATACGTGACAAATGGTAAGTAAACGCCGTATATACATATCTTCCACTGTGCAGGAGAATCCGTATAGGTGTTCGAGTGTTGGAACCGTAATTCGTGAGAAATGGTAAGTAAACGCCGTATTTACATATCTGCCACTGTGCAGGAGAATACGTATAGGTGTTCGAGTCTTCGAACCCTAATGTGTGAGAAATGGTAAGTAAACGCCGTATTTACATATCTACCACTGTGCAGAAGAATCCGTATAGGTGTTCGAGTGTTCGAACCCTAATGCATGAGAAATGGTAAGTAAACGCCGTATTTACATATCTGCCACTGTGCAGGAGAATCCGTATAGGTGTTCGAGTCTTCAAACCCTAATGCGTGAGAAATGGTAAGCAGACGCCGTATTTACATATCTGCCACTGTGTAGGAGAATCCGTATAGGTGTTCGAGTGTTCGAACCCTAATGCGTGAGAAATGGTAAGTAAACGCCGTATTTAAATATCTTCCACTGTGGAGGAGAATCTGTATAGGTGTTCGAGTGTTTGAACCGAAATGTGTGAGAAATGGTAAGTAAACGCCGTATTTACGTATCTGCCACTGTGCGGGAGAATCCGTATAGGTGTTCGAGTCTTCAAACCCTAATGCGTGGGAAATGGTAAGTAAACGCCGTATTTACATATCTACCACTGTGCAGGAGATTCCGTATAGGTGTTCGAGTCTTCGAACCCTAATGTGTGAGAAATGGTAAGTAAACGCCATATTTACATATCTGCCACTGTGCAGGAGAATCCGTGTAGTTGTTCGAGTTTTCGAACCCTAATGCATGAGAAATGGTAAGTAAACGCCGTATTTACATATCTGCCTCTGTGCAGGAGAATCTGTGTAGGTGTTCGAATGTTCGAACCCCAATGCGTGAGAAATTGTAAGTAAACGCCGTATTTACATATCTGCCATTGTGCAAGAGAATCCGTATAGGTGTCTGAGTCTTCGAAGCGTAATGCGTGAGAAATGGTAAGTAAACGCCGTATTTACATATCTGCTACTGTGCAGGAGAATCCGTATAGGTGTTCGAGTGTTGGAACCGTGATGCGTGAGAAATGGTAAGTAAACGTCGTATTTACATATCTGCCACTGTGCAGGAGAATCCGTATAGGTGTTCGAGTGTTGGAACCGTGATGCGTGAGAAATGGTAAGTAAACGCCGTATTTACATATCTGCCACTGTGCAGGACAATCCGTATAGGCGTTCGAGTGTTCGAACCCTAATGCGTAAGAAATGGTAAGTAACGCCGTATTTACATATCCGCCACTGTGGAGGAGAATCCGTATAGGTGTTCGAGTCTTCGAAGCTTAATGCGTGAAAAATGGTAAGTAAACGCCGGATTTACATATCTGCCACTGTGCAGGAGAATTCGTATAAGTGTTCGAGTGTTCGAACTCTAATGCGTGAGAAATGGTAAGTAAAAGCCGTATTTACATATCTGCCACTGTGCAGGAGAATCCGTATAAGTGTTCTAGTGTTGGAACCGTAATGCGTGAGAAATGGTAAGTAAACGCCGTATTTACATATCTGCCACTGTGCAGGAGAATCCCTATAGGTGTTCGAGTCTTCGAACCCTAATGCGTGAGAAATGGTAACTAAACACCGTATTTACATATCTGCCACTATGCAGGAGAATCCGTATAGGTGTTCGAGTCTTCGAAGCGTAATGCGTGAGAAATGGTAAGTAAACGCCGTATTTACATATCTGCCACTATGCAAGAGAATCCGTAAAGGTGTTCGAGTCTTCAAACCCTAATGCGTGAGAAATGGTAAGCAAACGCCGTATTTACATATCTGCCACTGTGTTGGAGAATCCGTATAGGTGTTCGAGTGTTGGAACCGTAATGCGTGAGAAATGGTAAGTAAACGCCGTATTTACATATCTGCCATTGTGTTGGAGAATCCGTATAGGTGTTCGAGTGTTTGAACCGTAATGTGTGTGAAATGGTCAGTAAACGCTGTATTTACATATCTGCCACTGTGCAGGAGAATCCGTATAGGTGTTCGAGTCTTCGAACCCTAATGCGTGAGAAATGGTAAGTAAACGCCGTATTTACATATCTGCCACTGTGCAGGAGAATCCGTATAGGTGTTCGAGTCTTCGAACCCTAATGCGTGAGAAATGGTAAGTAAACGCCGTCTTTAAATATCTTTCACTGTGGAGGAGAATCTGTATAGGTGTTCGAGTGTTTGAACTGAAATGTGTGAGAAATGGTAAGTAAACACCGTATTTACATATCTGCCACTGTGGAGGAGAATCCGTATAGGTGTTCGAGTGTTCGAACCCCAATGTGTGAGAAATTGTAAGTAAACGCCGTATTTACATGTCTGCCACTGTGCAGGAGAATCCGTATAGGTGTTCGAGTCTTCGAAGCGTAACGCATGAGAAATGGTAAGTAAACGCCGTATTTACATATCAGCCACTGTGCAGGAGAATCCGTATAGGTGTTCGAGTGTTGGAACCGTGATGCGTGAGAAATGGTAAGTAAACGCCGTATTTACATATCTGCCACTCTGCAGGAGAATCCGTATAGGTGTTCGAGTGTTCGAACCCTGATGCGTGAGAAATGGTAAGTAAACGCCGTATTTACATATCCGCCACTGTGCAGGTGAATCCGTATAGGTGTTCGAGTCTTCAAAACGTAATGCGTGAGAAATGGTAAGTAAACGCCTGTGGGGAAGTGGATTGAAAATACTCTTCAGATCCTGGATGACGCCAATGATCCTCAGCTAGTCACCTGCAAAGATACAAATACTCCGGTCGGGGGTGCCGGAATTAGCACTCCGACGGACAAGTCAGTTCTTCTACTCAAGAAAGCTTGTTCACTAAGTTTTTAGAAGTGATTCTTACATACCTTCACAGATCTGAAGCTCTTGTATTTATATCCATTTTTTGGGCCTCGGGGCTAGAGTCTACTTTTTATTTAATATTCTTTCTTTTGTCCTGATATGCCTTCTCAAGTCTATTCGGCCTTAAGTACGTAGTCAGCGTCCTAGTTGAGCCGAATGGAGCCGTTCAGTTCCCGGCTCCTCGGGTATACCAAATTTCGTTCCTCTATCAATTCGGCTCCCACAATTGCCCCCCAAGCGTTCTGTCAATGACAGTTGGGTGAAATGCTTGGTTCCAATTTTCAAATACTCTGAACCGAAGTTCGGGGATCAGACTTATCACGCGGACGTTTAATTACTCCCCCTTTAATCATTGCCTCAACTCCCCGACCCTTCGTACACGCCTATTTATTATGATTTTAAAATCTGATGTCCTTTCGAATCCGTGTTCTATGACGCTGATTGCTGGGTTGCTCTTCGAATCGTTCTTGCAATTCTTCCGTATGTGATACTCTCTTCATTTTTGTAAGTTTTCTTCTCCCTTGCTCTGAAGCTTTTCCTAGTTTGTTTATTCCGTTGCGTGTTCTCATAGACAGTAGGCTATGGCGAAACATTTGAAAGACCTCCTTTTGTCAGATCGAATTGTTGGCTTTAGACACCATTTTTCTGTTCCTGACGATGTCCACCTGTCGTTTGTGGCGGACGGCACTCTTGACATGGAGATGGAGGACGAAACCACGATTGTCTTTCCCCCTCTTGTCAATCGCAGAGGGTGGAGTCCGCTTTCCTCTTCACCCGTTTCTGAGGGCTGTTCTTCGCCATTGGGATTTGATCGCTTCCCAACCCAATGTGAATTTCTTTAGAATTATAATGGGGGTCGTAGCGCTGAACCGTTGCCTTGGGATTAACCTTGGCATCCCTGCCATTCAGCATTGTTATGCTTTGGCCAAGTCCTCTGGTCGGCACGGGTGTTACTTCCTCAGAGCCAAGGATACAGACCATCAGTTAATCTCTATGCTTTCCAGTTCTGGGAAATGAGTTGATGATGTTATGGTCGTTGTCCGCGGCAACTGGGAGTTCAGCGAAGGGGAGGACCGTGTTGATCCTATTCCTAGACGCAGGGGCGAACCAGGTCGCCGAATGCTTTCTTGCTTGTGTTGTATGCTCATATCTGCCATACCGTTTTCTTGAGTCTTACGGCTTGTCTTTTGCAGGGAGCGATTTAAAAAAGGTCCGAACTTCAACTGACGACGCCGTCCTTTCGGATATTAGGATTGCTCTTAGTTATTTTGGCCGTCGCAGTCTTCACAAGCAGGGAAGAGCGGCTCACGTTCTGCTTTGCTACGAGCCTACATATACGACCTTTTCGGCTGCGGAAAACATACCGATTCCGGAGGGGGAAGATTTTCTTGTTGCTCGTATTTTTTCCGACTTCAAAAACTTGAGACGGGTAGGTTTTGAAGGGTCCGATTCGGACAATACTGAAGTATCCCATACTGCCGAATCAGATCAGTCCGAGGCCGAATCTGAAGAGGTATTGGATTCTGCCGATCCTCCCTCTACATCGGGGCGGGGGAACCTTTCTGTTGACGACGTTCCTCAACGTACAGACAACCTTCTCCTATCGGGATCTACTAACATGGCTGGGTTAAGCCTGACAAAGTTCGCTAAGAAGGCGAATGCGGAGAGGTTAGCTGCACGGCGAAGAGCGGAGGGCCTTTCGACCGAAACGCCCACCAGTACATCTCAACATTCCCTCCCAGTTACCGAATCAACGTCCTTAGGAGTTGTTGAGGAGGCGGCAATAGATAAGAATGCCGAATCCGCATTGGTTGGGAAAGCCGTTCAGGATGTTGAGGGAAAGACCGAGAAACGCGTTAGGGATCGTGAGGTCGGCTTAGAAGATCACGGCGGCAAACGTCCTCGAATGGGGGGATCGAGCGAGGTTGTGCCCTTTGTGATTCGACCAATGGTAAGAAACATGCCGGTTCCTTTGGATGCCTCTGCGCGTAAAGTCCCAGAGGTCGCATTCGGCGTGGCAACGTCTTTGTCGTTGCCGTCTGATATGGAGGCTTTCCAGTTGGAACCGGATTTGAATGCGACAATGTTAGCCGCACAGTCGGCCCTTTTGGTGCGTATTCTGACTTTTCCTTCATCCAAAAATTGTGCGCGTTATGTTTTCTGAATTTTTCTTTTGCAGACCATTGGTAGGATAGCCGATGTAGGCCGCCGTCATCTCGACGCCGTCAAGCAGATCAGTCATTTACGAAAGCAAGTTGAGGACCAGAGGAAAAGGGCCGAGGATGAATTTTTAAGAGCGAAACAAGAAGTTTCTCGGGCAGAGGATGAGGTAGAGAGAGCTCGTCATGCGGATAAGTTGAGAGCGGAGGCCGAGAAGAAGGCCGACGATATGGAAGCTGCACTTGGCTTGTCCCAAAAGGCAGTTGCCAGCCTGGAGGCTGAGTTGGCTGAAATGAAAGCGGCAAAGGAGATTGCCGATTAAAAAGGTTTCGAAGTCGGGAAAGAGGCTGGACTCGCCGAGTATGTGGACCAGGTCTCTCGGTTTGAGAATCGGGGCTTCAAACATGGTTGGGACAAGGCCCTTGCTGCAGCTGGAGTTTCGCTGAATATGCCAATACCGTATGATCAAGTGGACATCGATCCGTTGGAGACTGATTCCGAGGGTTGATCTTTACTATACACAATTGTTATGATTTCGAGAAAGTACTTTTTCCGTTTGTTTTTGTTATTTTGTATTTGTTTATCGGACATTTTCCATGTTTTCCATGCGGGTTGACATTATAAAAGTTATGATACAGAAATGGACGTCGATACTTTTTTGCAGTTATAAGATGTTATGAATTCTGCTCGATGTGCTGATGTTTCCGTAATTTTATGGTGATATTTTTTCTAATAGATCTAAAATCTGCCCTTGCCTTGGCCAGGGTGCGAGCGTGAAGAGCCTAATTGGTTCATACTCGTGGGCTGGCCGAGGCATTCTTTGCAAAGGTAGCCGAGTAAAACGAGGCCGACTAGATTAATAAATCTACTTCCAAGCGCACAGCATTAGGGTGCTAACAGACTATCCCCTTCGATCAGTACTACGGAATGCAGAAGCATCAGGGCGTGTTTCGAAGTGGGCTCTCGAACTCGGCCAATACGACATTCAGTTTTTACCCAAAACTGCAATCAAGGGGCAGGTGCTTGCCGACTTTGTTGCCGAATTCACAGCAGGGCTTGCCGACCTCAAGCCTGATGACGTCCAGCCAAAGGCCGAAGATCGGTCAAAGCCAGATTGGAGAATTTATGTTGGGGATATTTGGCAATTATACTGTGATGGATCATCTAACCAACGGGGCAGCGGTGCCGGCGTAGTAATTATGTCTCCAGACAGCGCAGTAATTGAGCAAGCCGTCAAGCTCGGCTTCGAAGCATCAAATAACGAAGCCGAATACGAAGCCCTTTTAGCCGGACTGCGGAACGCGCATCTGCTCGGCGCGCGGCGGCTGTTGGTGTTTTGCGAGTCAAAATTGGTAATCAACCAGCTGAAGGGGGAGTATGCGGCAAGAGATGAGCGTATGGCGGCCTATATGAAAACGGCTAACTCCTTGCTGACAAAATTCGACCATCATGAACTAAACCAAATAACACGCGATCAAAATACACACGCGGATGCCCTGGCCTGCTTAGCCTCCGCCATCAACTCCGAGCTCAAGCGTACCATCGAAGTAGGTTTCGTCCCGGAACCAAGTATCGGCCCTCCGGAGGAAACCCACATCAACATTATAGAATCCGCTCCAAGTTGGAAGGACCCCATTGCTGCATTCCTTTCTTCTGAGCAACTCCCAGAGGACAAAAAAGAAGCACACAAACTGCGAAACAAGGCCCTGCGGTACTACTTAGATCCACAAGGAGGGCTTTACAAAAAGTCCCTCTCTGGACCATACTTGGAATGCGTGCACCCGGACAGAGTAGAGGACCTGCTCACTGAGATACATGATGGCAGCTGTGGTGCCCATTCGGGGGGACGCTCCCTGGCCCATCGGGCGATAACACAGGGATATTATTGGCCGACGATGAGAGCCGACGCAGAAAATTATGTCAAGAAATGCGAACAATGCCAAAAGTTCTCCCCACTAACCCATCAGCCGGCAGAAGCTTTGAATTCTATCACAAGCCCTTGGCCGTTTGCTCAGTGGGGACTCGATATCGTGGGACCATTGCCAAGGGCCCCAGGGAACAAGCGATTTCTAATCGTAGCAACCGATTACTTCACAAAGTGGGTCGAAGCGGAGGCTCTAACCCATATACGGGATTCCGACATTAAGCGCTTCGTGTGGAGGAACATCATTACACGATTCGGCATACCACGAGCATTGATCTCGGATAATGGTACTCAGTTCGATTGTGGCGTATACCGAGAATTGTGCAGCAAATATGGTATTGAGCCTTACTTCTCTACGCCAGCCTACCCCCAAAGTAACGGTCAAGCGGAAGCCTCAAACAAATCCATCTTGAACAGCATCAAAAAGAGGCTGGAAAACGCCAAAGGCAGATGGGTTGAAGAGTTGCCGAGTGTACTGTGGGCCCATCGAACAACGCCAAGACGATCTACCGGAGAAACGCCGTTTGCCTTATGCTTCGGAACCCAGGCAATCTTACCCCTAGGGATCGGCTTGCCAACTTTGAGATCGCAAGCCTTCGACACAGGCCGAAATGACATGATGCTCGCTCTGGACCTGGTTCTGATCGAAGAACGGAGAGACCGCGCTTTAGCATCCATGGCACGATATCACCAGCAGCTCGCCAAGTCATACAATCTTCGAGTTCAGTTGCGCCGCTACAGTCCAGGAGAACTGGTCCTAAAGAAGGTACTGCCAGCCGACCGGAGGCCAGCCGATGGAAAGCTTGGTCCGAACTGGGACGGCCCCTATCAGATAGATTCCGTCGCAGGCGTAGGGGCATATCGGCTCTCCGACATGTCAGGAAGAAGCCTGCCACGGCCGTGGAATTCAACACATCTACGTAAATTTTATCAATGACCCGACTTGTGGGCTTGACACTTGTACACATATCGTTGTAATGCAAGGTTTCGTGTTTCTACATGTTTGCGCTCAACATTCAATGCCAAATAAGTCTCCGGATTCGGAGCGCCCTTCGTGGATGTCACGATTGGCCCAAATAAGTCTCCGGATTCGGAGCCCCCTTTGGTGCACGACACCTTAGGGCCGAATAAGTCTCCGGATTCGGAGCGCCCTCTGGGGCATGACCCCTTAGGGCCGAATAAGTCTCCGGATTCGGAGCGCCCTTCGTGGATGTCACGATTGGCCAAAATAAGTCTCCGGATTCGGAGCCCCCTTTGGTGCACGACACCTTAGGGCCGAATAAGTCTCCGGATTCGGAGCGCCCTTCGTGGATGTCACGATTGGCCCAAATAAGTCTCCGGATTCGGAGCGCCCTCTGGGGCATGACCCCTTAGGGCCGAATAAGTCTCCGGATTCGGAGCGCCCTTCGTGGATGTCACGATTGGCCAAAATAAGTCTCCGGATTCGGAGCCCCCTTTGGTGCACGACACCTTAGGGCCGAATAAGTCTCCGGATTCGGAGCGCCCTTCGTGGATGTCACGATTGGCCCAAATAAGTCTCCGGATTCGGAGCCCCCTTTGGTGCACGACACCTTAGGGCCGAATAAGTCTCCGGATTCGGAGCGCCCTCTGGGGCATGACCCCTTAGGGCCGAATAAGTCTCCGGATTCGGAGCGCCCTTCGTGGATGTCACGATTGGCCAAAATAAGTCTCCGGATTCGGAGCCCCCTTTGGTGCACGACACCTTAGGGCCGAATAAGTCTCCGGATTCGGAGCGCCCTTCGTGGATGTCACGATTGGCCCAAATAAGTCTCCGGATTCGGAGCCCCCTTTGGTGCACGACACCTTAGGGCCGAATAAGTCTCCGGATTCGGAGCGCCCTCTGGGGCATGACCCCTTAGGGCCGAATAAGTCTCCGGATTCGGAGCGCCCTTTGTGGATGTCACGATTGGCCCAAATAAGTCTCCGGATTCGGAGCCCCCTTTGGTGCACGACACCTTAGGGCCAAATAAGTCTCCGGATTCGGTGCCCTCTTTGGTGCATGACACCTTAGTGCCGAATAAGTCTCCGGATTCGGAGCGCCCTTCGTGGATGTCACGATTGGCCCAAATAAGTCTCCGGATTCGGAGCCCCCTTTGGTGCACGACACCTTAGGGCCGAATAAGTCTCCGGATTCGGAGCGCCCTTCGTGGATGTCACGATTGGCCCAAATAAGTCTCCGGATTCGGAGCGCCCTTTGGTGCACGACACCTTAGGGCCGAATAAGTCTCCGGATTCGGAGCGTCCTTCGTGGAAGTCACGATTGGCCCAAATAAGTCTCCGGATTCGGAGCCCCCTTTGGTGCACGACACCTTAGGGCCAAATAAGTCTCCGGATTCGGAGCGCCCTGTGGTGCACGACACCTTAGGGCCGAATAAGTCTCCGGATTCGGAGCGCCCTTCGTGGATGTCACGATTGGCCAAAATAAGTCTCCGGATTTGGAGCGCCCTCTCGGGCATGACCCCTTAGGGCCGAATAAGTCTCCGGATTCAGAGCGCCCTTCGTGGATGTCACGATTGGCCCAAATAAGTCTCCGGATTCGGAACGCGCTCTGGGGCATGACCCCTTAGGGCCGAATAAGTCTCCGGATTCGGAGCGCCCTTTATGTCACGATCTGCCCTGGCCAAGGCAAGGGGAGATTTATTAATCTAGTCGGCCCAGTTTTACTCGGCCACCTTTTCAAAGAATGCCTCGGCCAGCCCACGAGTATGAACCAATTAGGCTCTTCACGCTCGCGCCCTGGCCAAGGCAAGGGCAGATTTATTAATCTAGTCGGTCTCGTTTTACTCGGCCACCTTTGCAAAGAATGCCTCGGCCAGCCCACGAGTATGAACCAATTAGGCTCTTCACGCTCGCGCCCTGGCCAAGGCAAGGGGAGATTTATTAATCTAGTCGGCCCAGTTTTACTCGGCCACCTTTTCAAAGAATGCCTCGGCCAGCCCACGAGTATGAACCAATTAGGCTCTTCACGCTCGCGCACTGGCCAAGGCAAGGGCAGATTTATTAATCTAGTCGTCCTCGTTTTACTTGGCCATCTTTTCAAAGAATGCCTCGGCCAGCCCACGAGTATGAACCAATTAGGCTCTTCACGCTCGCGCCCTGGCCAGGGCAAGGGCAGATTTATTAATCTAGTCGGCCTCGTTTTACTCGGCCACCTTTGCAAAGAATGCCTCGGCCAGCCCATGAGTATGAACCAATTAGGCTCTTCACGCTCGCGCCCTGGCCAAGGCAAGGGCAGATTTTAGATCTATTAGAAAAAATATCACCATAAAATTACGGAAACATCAGCACATCGAGCAGAATTCATAACATCTTATAACTGCAAAAAAGTATCGACGTCCATTTCTGTATCATAACTTTTATAATGTCCACCCGCATGGAAAACATGGAAAATGTCCGATAAACAAATACAAAATAACAAAAACAAACGGAAAAAGTACTTTCTCGAAATCATAATAATTGTGTATAGTAAAGATCAACCCTCGGAATCAGTCTCCAACGGATCGATGTCCACTTGCTCATACGTATTGGCATATTCAGCGAAACTCTAGCTGCAGCAAGGGCCTTGTCCCAACCATGTTTGAAGCCCCGATTCTCAAACCGAGAGACCTGGTCCACATACTCGGTGAGTCCAGCCTCTTTCCCGGCTTCGAAACCTTTTGAATCGGCAATCTCCTTTGCCGCTTTCATTTCAGCCAACTCAGCCTCCAGGCTGGCAACTGCCTTTTGGGACAAGCCAAGTGCAGCTTCCATATCGTCGGCCTTCTTCTCGGCCTCCGCTCTCAACTTATCCGCATGACGAGCTCTCTCTACCTCGTCCTCTGCCCGAGAAGCTTCCTGTTTCGCTTGATTGCAGTTTTGGGTAAAAACTGAATGTCGTATTGGCCGAGTTCGAGAGCCCACTTTGAAACACGCCCTGATGCTTCTGCATTCCGTAGTACTGATCGAAGGGGATAGTCTGTTAGCACCCTAATGCTGTGCGCTTGGAAGTAATGCATCAGTTTTCTTGCTGCCATGACCAAGGCTAGGACGAGTTTTTCCAGCGGTAGGTAGCATGTTTCGGCGTCCACCATTGCCTTGCTCATATAATACACTGGCTGTTGCTGCCCTTCCTCCTCTTTTAATAATACGGCGCTGACAGCCCTGTCGGAGACTGCCAGATATAGAATGAGGGGGTCACCGGTGGCGGGTGTTGTTAGAAGAGGTACTGTCCGGAGGTAGGTCTTCAACCTGTTAAAAGCTGCTTCGCATTCGGCGGACCATTCGAAAGCTCTGCCCAGACGTAGTGTTTGAAAGAATTGTCTGCAGCGGTCTGTAGATCGGCTGATGAACTTGTTGAGTGCAGCAGCCATTCCCATCAACTTTTGGACCTCTTTCACAGAACGGGGGGAACTCAATTCCAAAATTGCTGTGACTTGCCTCGGGTTGGCTTCGATTCCTCGGTGGTTGACGATATAACCCAGGAATTTGCCGGAACCGATCCCGAATGCGCATTTGGAAGCGTTTAGCTTCATTCTGTATTTGCGTAGGGTATTGAATGTCTTTTCCAGATCGGCTATGTGGTTTTGCTCTTCTTTGGATTTGACCACCATGTCATCGATGTATACTTCCATAGTGTGTCCGAGCTGTTCTTTGAACATCGTGGTGACCAGTCTTTGGTAAGTTGCCCCTGCATTCTTCAGTCCAAAAGGCATAACCCTGTAGCAGTAGGTTCCTCTTGGAGTGAGAAATGCAGTTTTGTCCTGATCATCCGGATTCATGGCGATCTGATGGTAGCCCCTGTAGGCATCGAGGAAACTCATGCGCCGGTGGCGTGCCGTCGCATCGACGAGTTGGTCAATTCTTGGCAAGGGGAAGCAGTCTTTGGGGCAAGCTTTGTTCAGATCCGTGAAATCGACGCACACTCGCCAAGTTCCATTTTTCTTTTTCACCACCACTGTGTTGGAGAGCCACGTGGGGTAGGTGACTTCTCTGATTGCCCCGGCGTCAAGCAGTTTGTCAACTTCTTCTACAACGGCGGCGGTGTGTTCTGCGGAGGATTGCCGGCCTTTATGAATGATCGGCTTGCACCGGGGGTCGACATTTAGATGGTGTTGTGAGACTGACGGGTCTATTCCCGGCATCTCGTATGGAGTCCACGCAAAGACGTCGAGGTTGCCGAGTAAGAAAGTGATCAGCTGCTGTCTGTCGACCTGGCTCAGAGAAGCGCCGATCATAAAAAACTTTTCCGGGCTTCCATCAATGTCAACCCGGTCTAAACCTTCCGTGGCCTTTTCGTTTGGTTGACGCCCGACGTCATCCAGAACCTCTCGACTGGGCTCTTCGATGGAATTTACTTGCAGTTCCTTCGGCGTCTTGGCGGCGAGAAGATAACATGTTTTCGCTGACTGTTGAGAGCCACGGATCTGCTCAACGCCGTATTCCGTTGCGAAACGTAGCAGCTGGTGGTAGGTGCTTGGGACGGCCTGTAGGGTATGCAACCATGATCGCCCCATGATGAGATTGTACGGGGACGGTAACCTGACGACCAAGAATTCCACGTCCACTGTTCTGGAGCCAGCTCGAACGGGTAGACTGATCTTTCCCAATGGGTACTCCGGGTTGGCGTTGAAGCCGAATAGTGGATAAGGAGCAGGAGTTAGATCCGAATCGTTGAACCCGAGTTTGACGAAGGTTTTATAGTACATAACCTCCGAAGTGCTTCCCTGGTCGATAAGGACGCGTTCGACGGTGAATCTGTTTACGCGCAGCGCGACAACCAGAGGATCTACGTGGGGGAGTGTTACGCCGCTCAAATCAGAGTCGTCGAAGGTGATGCTTGGCGCTTCTCGGAGCCGGGGTCGCTTTGTTGGTGTGAGCTGATGGTGCGGGCCCGGAAGTGACTGGATTGCATGTACAGTCGGGGCTATCGGCAGGCTGTATATCATATGTACGGTGTCAAGCGGGACGTCTTTTGGGCATCGTGAGTCCTCTGTCACCGTGTCAAGGTAATCGGTTAAGGCGCGGTGACCTCGAGGTCGTTGAGCACCTGCCCTTGGGAATCGCTCAGGAACTTTGAGCCCTGCCCGCTCGGACTTTGCTTTTTCTAAGGCCAAATCGCGGCGAAGGCGTTCGTTCTCAGCGATGATGTTGTCCAAACTCTGTTGGATCTGTCTGGCTTGTTCTACGATCGCTTGCATCGTTTCCTTCGTTGAAGTCATTGGTGAGTTAGAGTTCGAGGCGCGGCGCTGCGCGACGGTTTCTTTTCTGAGCATATTGGCTGGGGTGAGGTCGTCTACCTGTGTGGTCGCGTCGGTGGCTATCGGAGGATCTTCGGTCACACCTTCCATGGATGTATTTGAGTATTCCCACAGACGGCACCAATTGTGGGGAAGTGGATTGGAAATACTCTTCAGATCCTGGAAGACGCCAATGATCCTCAGCTAGTCACCTGCAAAGATACAAATACTCCGGTCGGGGGTGCCGGAATTAGCACTCCGACGGACAAGTCAGTTCTTCTACTCAAGAAAGCTTCTTCACTAAGTTTTTAGAAGTGATTCTTACATACCTTCACAGATCTGAAGCTCTTGTATTTATATCCATTTTTTGGGCCTCGGGGCCAGAGTCTACTTTTTATTTAATATTCTTTCTTTTGTCCTGATATGCCTTCTCAAGTCTATTCGGCCTTAAGTACGTAGTCGGCGTCCTAGTTTAGCCGAATGGAGCCGTTCAGTTCCCGGCTCCTCGGGTATACCAGATTTCGTTCCTCTATCAATTCGGCTCCCACAACGCCGTATTTACATATCTGCCACTGTGCAAGAGAATCCGTAAAGGTGTTCGAGTCTTCGAACCCTAATGTGTGAGAAATGGTAAGTAAACGCTGTATTTACATATCTGCCACTGTGCAGGAGAATTCGTATAGCAGTTCGAGTGTTCGAACCCTAATGCATGAGAAATGGTAAGTAAACGCCGTATTTACATATCTGCCTCTGTGTAGGAGAATCTGTGTAGGTGTTCGAGTGTTCGAACCCCAATGCGTGAGAAATTGTAAGTAAACGCCGTATTTACATATCTGCCACTGTGCAAGAGAATCCGTATAGGTGTCCGAGTCTTCGAAGCGTAATGCCTGAGAAATGGTAAGTAAACGCCGTATTTACATATCTGCCACTGTGCAGGAGAATCTGTATAGGTGTTCGAGTGTTCGAACCCTAATGCGTGAGAAATGGTAAGTAAACACCGTATTTACATATCTGCCACTGTGCAGGAGAATCCGTATAGGTGTGCGAGTCTTCGAAGCGTAATGCGTGAGAAATGGTAAGTAAACGCCGTATTTACATATCTGCCACTGTGCAGGAGAATCCGTATAGGTGTTCGAGTGTTGGAACCGTGATGCGTGAGAAATGGTAAGTAAACGCCGTATTTACATATCTGCCACTGTGCAGGAGAATCCGTATAGGTGTTCGAGTGTTGGAAGCGTGATGCGTGAGAAATGGTATGTAAACGCCGTATTTACATATCTGCCACTGTGCAGGACAATCCGTATAGGTGTTCAAGTGTTCGAACCCTAATGCGTGAGAAATGGTAAGTAAACGCCGTATTTACATATCCGCCACTGTGTAGGAGAATCCGTATAGGTGTTCGAGTGTTCGAAGCGTAAGGCATGAAAAATGGTAAGTAAACGCCGTATTTACATATCTGCCACTGTGCAGGAGAATACGTATAGGTGTTCGAGTGTTCGAACCATAATGCGTGAGAAATGGTAAGTATACGCCGTATTTACATATCTGCCACTGTGCAGGAGAATCCGTATAAGTGTTCGAGTGTTGGAACCGTAATGCGTGAGAAATGGTAAGTAAACACCGTATTTATATATCTGCCACTGTGCAGGAGAATCCCTATAGGTGTTCGAGTCTTCCAACCCTAATGCGTGAGAAACGGTAACTAAACGCCGTATTTACATATCTGCCACTATGCAGGAGAATCCGTATACGTGTGCGAGTCTTCGAAGCGTAATGCGTGAGAAATGGTAAGTAAACGCCATATTTACATATCTGCCACTGTGCAGGAGAATCCGTATAGGTGTTTGTGGGTTGGAACCGTGATGCGTGAGAAATGGTAAGTAAACGCCGTATTTACATATCCGCCACTGTGCAGGAGAATCCGTATAGGTGTTCGAGTGTTGGAACCGTGATGCGTGAGAAATGGTAAGTAAACGCCATATTTACATATCTGCCGCTGTGCAGGAGAATCCGTATAGGTGTTCGAGTGTTGGAACCGTGATGCGTGAGAAAAGGTAAGTATATGCCGTATTTACATATCTGTCACTGTGCAAGAGAATCCGTATAGGTGTTCGAGTGTTGGAACCGTGATGCACGAGAAATGGTAAGTAAACGCCGTATTTACATATCTGCCACTGTGCAGGAGAATCCGTATAGGTGTTCGAGTGTTCGAACCCTAATGCGTGAGAAATGGTAAGTAAACGCCGTATTTACATATCCGCCACTGTGCAGGAGAATCCGTATAGGTGTTCGAGTGTTGGAACCGTGATGCGTGAGAAATGGTAAGTAAACGCCGTATTTACATATCTGCCACTGTGCAGGAGAATCCGTATAGGTGTTCGAGTGTTGGAACCGTGATGCGCGAGAAATGGTAAGTAAACGCCGTATTTACATATCCGCCACTGTGCAGGAGAATCCGTATAGGTGTTCGAGTGTTGGAACCGTGATGCGGGAGAAATGGTAAGTAAACGCCGTATTTACATATCTGCCACTGTGCAGGAGAATCCGTATACGTGTTCGGGTGTTGGAACCGTGATGCGCGAGAAATGGTAAGTAAACGCCGTATTTACATACCTGCCACTGTGCAGGAGAATCCGTATAGGTGTTCGAGTGTTCGAACCCTAATGCGTGAGAAATGGTAAGTAAACGCCGTAGTTACATATCCGCCACTGTGTAGGACAATCCGTATAGGTGTTCGAGTCTTCGAAGCGTAATGCATGAGAAATGGTAAGTAAACGCTGTATTTACATATCTGCCACTGTGCAGGAGAATCCGTATAGGTGTTCGAGTGTTCGAACCCTAATGCGTGAGAAATGGCAAGTAAACGCCGTATTTACATATCTGCCACTGTACAGGAGAATCCGTATTAGTGTTCGAGTGTTGGAACCGTAATGCGTGAGAAATGGTAAGTAAACGCTGTATTTACATATCTGCCACTGTGCAGGAGAATCCGTAAAGGTGTTCGAGTCTTCAAACCCTAATGCGTGAGAAATGGTAAGCAAACGCCGTATTTACATATCTGCCACTGTGTTGGAGAATCCGTTAGGTGTTCGAGTGTTGGAACCGTAATGCGTGAGAAATGGCAAGTAAACGCCGTATTTACATATCTGCCACTGTGCAAGAGCATCCGTCTAGGTGTTCGAGTGTTGGAACCGTAATGCATGAGAAATGGTAAGTAAACGCCGTATTTACATATATGCCACTGTGCAGGAGAATCCGTATAGGTGTTCGAATTTTCGAAGCGTAACGCGTGGGAAATGGTAAGTAAACGCCGTATTTACATATCTGCCACTGTGCAGGAGAATCTGTATAAGTGTTCGAGTGTTCGAACCCTAATGCGTGAGAAATGGTAAGTAAACACCGTATTTACATATCTGCCACTGTGCTGGAGAATCCGTATAGGTGTGCGAGTCTTCGAAGCGTAATGCGTGAGAAATGGTACGTAAACGCCATATTTACATATCTGCCACTGTGCAGGAGAATCCGTATAGGTGTTCGTGGGTTGGAACCGTGATGCGTGAGAAATGGTAAGTAAACGCCGTATTTACATATCCGCCACTGTGCAGGAGAATCCGTATAGGTGTTCGAGTGTTGGAACCGTGATGCGTGAGAAATGGTAAGTAAACGCCATATTTACATATCTGCCACTGTGCAGGAGAATCCGTATAGGTGTTCGAGTGTTGCAACCGTGATGCGTGAGAAATGGTAAGTAAACGTCGTATTTACAAATCTGCCACTGTGCAGGAGCATCCGTATAGGTGTTCGAGTGTTGGAACCGTAATGCGTGAGAAATGGTAAGTAAACGCCGTATTTACATATCTGCCACTGTGCAGGAGAATCCGTATAGGTCTTCGAGTGTTTTAACCGTGATGCGTGAGAAATGGTAATTAAACGCCGTATTTACATATCTGCCACTGTACTGGAGAATCCGTATAGGTGTTCGAGTGTTCGAACCCTAATGCGTGAGAAATGGTAAGTAAACGCCGTATTTACATATCTGCCACTGTGTAGGAGAATCCGTATAAGTCTTCGAGTGTTGGAACCGTAATGCGTGAGAAATGGTAAGTAAACGCCGTATTTACATATCTGCCACTGTGCAGGAGAATCCCTATAGGTGTTGGAGTCTTCGAACCCTAATGCGTGAGAAATGGTAACTAAACACCGTATTTACATATCAGCCACTATGCAGGAGAATCCGTATAGGTGTTCGAGTCTTCGAAGCGTAATGCGTGAGAAATGGTAAGTAAACGCCGTATTTACATATCTGCCACTATGCAAGAGAATCCGTAAAGGTGTTCGAGTCTTCAAACCCTAATGCGTGAGAAATGGTAAGCAAACGCCGTATTTACATATCTGCCACTGTGTTGGAAAATCTGTATAGGTGTTCGAGTGTTGGAACCGTAATGCGTGAGAAATGGTAAGTAAACGCCGTATTTACATATCTGCCGCTGTGTTGGAGAATCCGTGCAGGTGTTCGAGTGTTGGAATCGTAATGCGTGAGAAATGGTAAGTAAACGCCGTATTTACATATCTGCCACTGTGCAGGAGAATTCGTATAGGTGTTCGAGTCTTCGAACCCTAATGCGTGAGAAATGGTAAGTAAACGCCGTATTTACATATCTGCCACTGTGCAGGAGAATCCGTATAGGTGTTCGAGTCTTCGAACCCTAATGCGTGAGAAATGGTAAGTAAACGCCGTATTTACATATCTGCCACTGTGCAGGAGAATCCGTATAGGTGTTCGAGTCTTCGAAGCGTAACGCGTGGGAAATGGTAAGTAAACGCCGTATTTACATATCTGCCACTGTGCAGGAGAATCCGTATAGGTGTTCGAGTGTTGGAACCGTGATGCGTGAGAAAAGGTAAGTATATGCCGTATTTACATATCTGTCACTGTCCAAGAGAATCCGTATAGGTGTTCGAGTGCTGGAACCGTGATGTGCGAGAAACGGTAAGTAAACGCCGTATTTACATATCTGCCACTGTGCAGGAGAATCTGAATAGGTGTTCGAGTGTTCGAACCCTAATGCGTGAGAAATGGTAAGTAAACGCCGTATTTACATATCCGTCACTGTGCAGGAGAATCCGTATAGGTGTTCGAGTGTTGGAACCGTGATGGGTGAGAAATGGTAAGTAAACGCCGTATTTACATATCTGCCACTGTGCAGGAGAATCCGTATAGGTGTTCGAGTGTTGGAACCGTGATGCGCGAGAAATGGTAAGTAAACGCCGTATTTACATATCCGCCACTGTGCAGGAGAATCCGTATAGGTGTTCGAGTGTTGGAACCGTGATGTGGGAGAAATGGTAAGTAAACGCCGTATTTACAAATCTTCCACTGTGCAGGAGAATCCGTATACGTGTTCGAGTGTTGGAACCGTGATGCGCGAGAAATGGTAAGTAAACGCCGTATTTACATACCTGCCACTGTGCAGGGGAATCCGTATAGGTGTTCGAGTGTTCGAACCCTAATGCGTGAGAAATGGTAAGTAAACGCCGTAGTTACATATCTGCCACTGTGCAGGAGAATCCGTATACGTGTTCGAGCCTTCGAAGCGTAATGCATGAGAAATGGTAAGTAAACGCTGTATTTACATATCTGCCACTGTGCAGGAGAATCCGTATAGGTGTTCGAGTGTTCGAACCCTAATGCGTGAGAAATGGCAAGTAAACGCCGTATTTACATATCTGCCACTGTACAGGAGAATCCGTATTAGTGTTCGAGTGTTGGAACCGTAATGCGTGAGAAATGGTAAGTAAACGCCGTATTTACATATCTGCCACTGTGCAGGAGAATCCGTAAAGGTGTTCGAGTCTTCAAACCCTAATGCGTGAGAAATGGTAAGCAAACGCCGTATTTACATATCTGCCACTGTGTTGGAGAATCCGTATAGGTGTTCGAGTGTTGGAACCGTAATGCGTGAGAAATGGTAAGTAAACGCCGTATTTACATATCTGCCACTGTGCAGGAGAATCCGTATAGGTGTTCGAGTGTTGGAACCGTAATGCGTGAGAAATGGTAAGTAAACGCCGTATTTACATATCTGCCACTGTGCAGGAGAATCCGTATAGGTGTTCGAGTCTTCGAACCCTAATGTGTGAGAAATGGTAAGTAAACGCCGTATTTACATATCTGCCACTGTGCAGGAGAATCCGTATAGGTGTTCGAGTCTTCGAACCCTAATGCGTGAGAAATGGTAAGTAAACGCCGTATTTACATATCTGCCACTATGCAAGAGACTCCGGAAAGGTGTTCGAGTCTTCAAACCCTAATGCGTGAGAAATGGTAAGCAAACGCCGTATTTACATATCTGCCACTGTGTTGGAGAATCCGTATAGGTGTTCGAGTGTTGGAACCGTAATGCGTGAGAAATGGTAAGCAAACGCCGTATTTACATATCTGCCACTGTGTTGGAGAATCCGTATAGGTGTTCGAGTGTTGGAACCGTAATGCGTGAGAAATGGTAAGTAAACGCCGTATTTACATATCTGCCACTATGCTGGAGAATCCGTATAGGTGTTCGAGTGTTGGAACCGTAATGCATGAGAAATGGTAAGTAAACGCCGTATTTACATATCTGCCACTATGCAGGAGAATCCGTATAGCTGTTCGAGTCTTCGAACCCTAATGCGTGAGAAATGATAAGTAAACGCCGTATTTACATATCTGCCACGTGCAGGAGAATCCGTATAGGTGTTCGAATTTTCGAAGCGTAACGCGTGCGAAATGGTAAGTAAACGCCGTATTTACATATCTGCCACTGTGCAGGAGAATCTGTATAAGTGTCGAGTGTTCGAACCTAATTGCGTGAGAAATGTAATTAACAAACCGTATTTACATATCTGCCACTGTGCAGGAGCATCCGTATAGGTGTGCGAGTCTTCGAAGCGTAATGCGTGAGAACTGGTAAGTAAACGCCATATTTACATATCTACCACTGTGCAGGAGAATCCGTATAGGTGTTCGTGGGTTGGAACCGTGATGCGTGACAAATGGTAAGTAAACGCCGTATTTACATATCCGCCACTGTGCAGGAGAATCCGTATAGGTGTTCGAGTGTTGGAACCGTGATGCGTGAGAAATGGTAAGTAAACGCCATATTTACATATCTCCAACTGTGTAGGAGAATCCGTATAGGTGTTCGAGTGTTGCAACCGTGATGCGTGAGAAATGGTAAGTAAACATCGTATTTAGATATCTGCCACTGTGCAGGAGAATCGGTATAGGTGTTCGAGTGTTGGAACTGTAATGCGTGAGAAATGGTAAGTAAACACCGTATATACATATCTGCCACTGTGCAGGAGAATCCGTATAGGTGTTCGAGTGTTGGAACCGTGATACGTGAGAAAAGGTAAGTATATGCCGTATTTACATATCTGTCACTGTGCAAGAGAATCCGTATAGGTGTTCGAGTGTTGGAACTGTGATGCACGAGAAATGGTAAGTAAACGCCGTATTTACATATCTGCCACTGTGCAGGAGAATTTGTATAGGTGTTCGAGTGTTCGAACCCTAATGCGTGAGAAATGGTAAGTAAACGCCGTATTTACATATCCGTCACTGTGCAGGAGAATCCGTATAGGTGTTCGAGTGTTGGAACCGTGATGCGTGTGAAATGGTAAGTAAACGCCGTATTTACATATCTGCCACTGTGCAGGAGAATCCGTATAGGTGTTCGAGTGTTGGAACCGTGATGCGCGAGAAATGGTAAGTAAACGCCGTATTTACATATCCGCCACTGTGCAGGAGAATCCGTATAGGTGTTCGAGTGTTGGAACCGTGATGCGGGAGAAATGGTAAGTAAACGCCGTATTTACATATCTGCCACTATGCAGGAGAATCCGTATACGTGTTCGAGTGTTGGAACCGTGATGCGTGAGAAATGGTAAGTAAACGCCGTATTTACATACCTGCCACTGTGCAGTAGAATCCGTATAGGTGGTCGAGTGTTCGAACGCTAATGCGTGAGAAATGGTAAGTAAACGCCGTAGTTACATATCCGCCACTGTGTAGGAGAATCTGTATAGGTGTTCGAGTCTTCGAAGCGTAATGCATGAGAAATTGTAAGTAAATGCTGTATTTACATATCTGCCACTCTGCAGGAGAATCCGTATAGGTGTTCGAGTGTTCGAACCCTAATGCGTGAGAAATGGCAAGTAAACGCCGTATTTACATATCTGCCACTGTACAGGAGAATCCGTATTAGTGTTCGAGTGTTGGAACCGTAATGCGTGAGAAATGGTAAGTAAACGCTGTATTTACATATCTGCCACTGTGCAAGAGAATCTGTAAAGGTGTTCGAGTCTTCAAACCCTAATGCGTGAGAAATGGTAAGCAAACGCCGTATTTACATATCTGCCACTGTGTTGGAGAATCCGTTAGGTGTTCGAGTGTTGGAACCGTAATGCGTGTGAAATGGTAAGTAAACGCCGTATTTACATATCTGCCACTGTGCAGGAGCATCCGTATAGGTGTTCGAGTGTTGGAACCGTAATGCCTGAGAAATGGTAAGTAAACGCCGTATTTACATATCTGCCACTGTGCAGGAGAATCCGTATAGGTGTTCGAGTCTTCGAACCCTAGTGTGTGAGAAACGGTAAGTAAACGCCGTATTTACATATCTGCCACTGTGCAGGAGAATCCATATAGGTGTTCGAGTCTTCGAACCCTAATGCGTAAGAAATGGTAAGTAAACGCCGTATTTACATATCTGCCACTATGCAAGAGAATCCGTAAAGGTGTTCGAGTCTTCAAACCCTAATGCGTGAGAAATGGTAAGCAAACGCCGTATTTACATATCTGCCACTGTGTTGGAGAATCCGTATAGGTGTTCGAGTGTTGGAACCGTAATGCGTGAGAAATGGTAAGCAAACGCCGTATTTACATATCTGCCACTGTGTTGGAGAATCCGTATAGGTGTTCGAGTGTTGGAACCGTAATGCGTGAGAAATGGTAAGTAAACGCCGTATTTGCATATCTGCCACTCTGCTGGAGAATCCGTATAGGTGTTCGAGTGTTGGAACCGTAATGCATGAGAAATGGTAAGTAAACGCCGCATTTACATATCTGCCACTATGCAGGAGAATCCGTATAGCTGTTCGAGTCTTCGAACCCTAATGCGTGAGAAATGGTAAGTAAACGCCGTATTTACATATCTGCCACTGTGCAGGAGAATCCGTATAGGTGTTCGACTTTTCGAAGCGTAACGCGTGGGAAATGGTAAGTAAACGCCGTATTTACATATCTGCCACTGTGCAGGAGAATCTGTATAAGTGTTCGAGTGTTCGAACCCTAATGCGTGAGAAATGGTAAGTAAACACCGTATTTACATATCTGCCACTGTGCAGGAGCATCCGTATAGGTGTGCGAGTGTTGGAACCGTGATGCGTGGGAAATGGTAAGTAAACGCCGTATTTACATATCTGCCACTGTGCAAGAGAATCCGTATAGGTGTTCGAGTGCTCGAATCCCAATGCGTGAGAAATGGTAAGTAAACGCCGTATTTACATATCCGCCACACTGCAGGAGAATCCGTATAGGTGGTCGAGTCTTCGAAGCGTAATGCGTGAAAAATGGTAACTAAACGCCGTATTTACATATCTGCCACTATGCAGGAGAATACGTATAGGTGTTCAAGTGTTCGAACTCTAATGTGCGAGAAATGGTAAGTTAACGCCGTATTTACATATCTGCCACTGTGCAGGAGAATCCGTATAAGTGTTCGAGTGTTGGAACCGTAAAGCGTGAGAAATGGTAAGTAAACGCCGTATTTACATATCTGCCACTGTGCAGGAGAATCCTTATAGGTGTTCGAGTCTTCGAACCCTAATGCGTGAGAAATGGTAACTAAACACCGTATTTACATATCTGCCACTATGCAGGAGAATTCGTATAGGTGTTCGAGTCTTCGAATGCAGGAGAATCCGTATAGGTGTTCGAGTGTTCGAACCCTAATGCGTGAGAAATGGTAAGTAAACGCCGTATTTACATATCTGCCACTGTGCAGGAGAATCCGTATAGGTGTTCGAGTGTTCGAACCCTAATGCGTGAGAAATGGTAAGTAAACGCCGTATTTACATATCTGCCACTGTGCAGGAGAATCCGTATAGGTGTTCGAGTGTTCGAACCCTAATGCGTGAGAAATGGTAAGTAAACGCCGTATTTACATATCTGCCACTGTGCAGGAGAATCCGTATAGGTGTTCGAGTGTTCGAACCCTAATGCGTGAGAAATGGTAAGTAAACGCCGTATTTACATATCTGCCACTGTGCAGGAGAATCCGTATAGGTGTTCGAGTGTTCGAACCCTAATGCGTGAGAAATGGTAAGTAAACGCCGTATTTACATATCTGCCACTGTGCAGGAGAATCCGTATAGGTGTTCGAGTGTTCGAACCTAATGCGTGAGAAATGGTAAGTAAACGCCGTATTTACATATCTGCCACTGTGCAGGAGAATCCGTATAGGTGTTCGAGTGTTCGAACCCTAATGCGTGAGAAATGGTAAGTAAACGCCGTATTTACATATCTGCCACTGTGCAGGAGAATCCGTATAGGTGTTCGAGTGTTCGAACCCTAATGCGTGAGAAATGGTAAGTAAACGCCGTATTTACATATCTGCCACTGTGCAGGAGAATCCGTATAGGTGTTCGAGTGTTCGAACCCTAATGCGTGAGAAATGGTAAGTAAACGCCGTATTTACATATCTGCCACTGTGCAGGAGAATCCGTATAGGTGTTCGAGTGTTCGAACCCTAATGCGTGAGAAATGGTAAGTAAACGCCGTATTTACATATCTGCCACTGTGCAGGAGAATCCGTATAGGTGTTCGAGTGTTCGAACCCTAATGCGTGAGAAATGGTAAGTAAACGCCGTATTTACATATCTGCCACTGTGCAGGAGAATCCGTATAGGTGTTCGAGTGTTCGAACCCTAATGCGTGAGAAATGGTAAGTAAACGCCGTATTTACATATCTGCCACTGTGCAGGAGAATCCGTATAGGTGTTCGAGTGTTCGAACCCTAATGCGTGAGAAATGGTAAGTAAACGCCGTATTTACATATCTGCCACTGTGCAGGAGAATCCGTATAGGTGTTCGAGTGTTCGAACCCTAATGCGTGAGAAATGGTAAGTAAACGCCGTATTTACATATCTGCCACTGTGCAGGAGAATCCGTATAGGTGTTCGAGTGTTCGAACCCTAATGCGTGAGAAATGGTAAGTAAACGCCGTATTTACATATCTGCCACTGTGCAGGAGAATCCGTATAGGTGTTCGAGTGTTCGAACCCTAATGCGTGAGAAATGGTAAGTAAACGCCGTATTTACATATCTGCCACTGTGCAGGAGAATCCGTATAGGTGTTCGAGTGTTCGAACCCTAATGCGTGAGAAATGGTAAGTAAACGCCGTATTTACATATCTGCCACTGTGCAGGAGAATCCGTATAGGTGTTCGAGTGTTCGAACCCTAATGCGTGAGAAATGGTAAGTAAACGCCGTATTTACATATCTGCCACTGTGCAGGAGAATCCGTATAGGTGTTCGAGTGTTCGAACCCTAATGCGTGAGAAATGGTAAGTAAACGCCGTATTTACATATCTGCCACTGTGCAGGAGAATCCGTATAGGTGTTCGAGTGTTCGAACCCTAATGCGTGAGAAATGGTAAGTAAACGCCGTATTTACATATCTGCCACTGTGCAGGAGAATCCGTATAGGTGTTCGAGTGTTCGAACCCTAATGCGTGAGAAATGGTAAGTAAACGCCGTATTTACATATCTGCCACTGTGCAGGAGAATCCGTATAGGTGTTCGAGTGTTCGAACCCTAATGCGTGAGAAATGGTAAGTAAACGCCGTATTTACATATCTGCCACTGTGCAGGAGAATCCGTATAGGTGTTCGAGTGTTCGAACCCTAATGCGTGAGAAATGGTAAGTAAACGCCGTATTTACATATCTGCCACTGTGCAGGAGAATCCGTATAGGTGTTCGAGTGTTCGAACCCTAATGCGTGAGAAATGGTAAGTAAACGCCGTATTTACATATCTGCCACTGTGCAGGAGAATCCGTATAGGTGTTCGAGTGTTCGAACCCTAATGCGTGAGAAATGGTAAGTAAACGCCGTATTTACATATCTGCCACTGTGCAGGAGAATCCGTATAGGTGTTCGAGTGTTCGAACCCTAATGCGTGAGAAATGGTAAGTAAACGCCGTATTTACATATCTGCCACTGTGCAGGAGAATCCGTATAGGTGTTCGAGTGTTCGAACCCTAATGCGTGAGAAATGGTAAGTAAACGCCGTATTTACATATCTGCCACTGTGCAGGAGAATCCGTATAGGTGTTCGAGTGTTCGAACCCTAATGCGTGAGACCGCCACAGTGTAGGAAAATCCGTATAGGTGTTCGAGTGTTCGAACCGTAATGCATGAGAAATGGTATGCAAACGCCGTATTTACATATCTACCACTGTGCAGGAGAATCCGTATAGGTGTTCGAGTGTTCGAACCGTAATGCATGAGAAATGGTAAGTAAACGCCGTATTTACATATCTGTCACTGTGCAGGAGAATCCGTATATGTGTTCGAGTGTTCGAACCGTAATGCATGAGAAATGGTAAGTAAACGCCGTATTTACAAATCTGTCACTGTGCAGGAGAATCCGTATAGTTGTTCAAGTGTTCGAACCGTAATGCATGAGAAATGGTAAGTAAACCCCGCATTTACATATCCGCCACAGTGTAGGAAAATCCGTATAGGTGTTCGAGTGTTCGAACCGTAATGCATGAGAAATGGTACGCAAACGCCGTATTTACATATCTACCACTGTGCAGGAGAATCCGTATAGGTGTTCGAGTGTTCGAACCGTAATGCATGAGAAATGGTAAGTAAACGCCGTATTTACATATCTGTCACTGTGCAGGAGAATCCGTATATGTGTTCGAGTGTTCGAACCGTAATGCATGAGAAATCGTAACTAAACGCCGTATTTAAATATCTGTCACTGTGCAGGAGAATCCGTATAGTTGTTCGAGTGTTCGAACCGTAATGCATGAGAAATTGTAAGTAAACGACGTATTTACATATCTGCCACTGTGCTGGAGAATCCGTATTGGTGTTCGAGTGTTCGAACCGTAATGCATGAGAAATGGTATGCAAACGCCGTATTTACATATCTACCACTGTGCAGGAGAATCCGTATAGGTGTTCGAGTGTTCGAACCGTAATGCATGAGAAATGGCAAGTAAACGCTGTATTTACATATCTGTCACTGTGCAGGAGAATCCGTATATGTGTTCGAGTGTTCGAACCGTAATGCATGAGAAATGGTAAGTAAATGCCGTATTTACAAATCTGTCACTGTGCAGGAGAATCCGTATAGTTGTTCGAGTGTTCGAACCGTAATGCATGAGAAATGGTAAGTAAACGACGTATTTACATATCTGCCACTGTGCTGGAGAATCCGTATAGGTGTTCGAGTGTTCGAACCGTAATGCGTGAGAAATGGAAAGTAAACGCCGTATTTACATATCTGCCACTGTGGAGTAGAATCCGTATAGGTGTTCGACTGTTCGAACCGTAATGCGTGAGAAATTGTAAGGAAACGCCGTATTTACATATCTGTCATTGTGCAGGAGAATCCGTATAGGTGTTCGAATGTTCGAACCGTAATGCGTGAGAAATGGTAAGTAAACACCGTATTTACAACTCAGCCACTGTGCAGGGGAATCCGTATAGGTGTTCGAGTGTTCGAACCCTAATGCACGAGAAATGGTAAGTAAACGCCGTATTTACATATCTGTCATTGCGCAGGAGAATCCGTATTGGTGTTCGAGTGTTCGAACCCCAATGCACGAGAAATGATAAGTAACGCCGTATTTACATATCTGCCACTGTGCAGGAGAATCCGTATAGGTGTTCATGTGTTCGAACCGTAATGCGTGAGAAATGGTAAGTAAACATCGTATTTACATATCTACCACTGTGTAGGAGAATCCGTATAGGTGTTCGAGTGTTCGAACCGTAATGCATGAGAAATGGTAAGTAAACCCCGCATTTACATATCCGCCACAGTGTAGGAGAATCCGTATAGGTGTTCGAGTGTTCGAAGCGTAATGCATGAGAAATGGTATGCAAACGCCGTATTTACATATCTACCACTGTGCAGGAGAATCCGTATAGGTGTTCGAGTGTTCGAACCGTAATGCATGAGAAATGGTAAGTAAACGCCGTATTTACATATTTGTCACTGTGCAGGAGAATCCGTATATGTGTTCGAGTGTTCGAACCGTAATGCATGGGAAATGGTAAGTAAACGCCGTATTTACAAATTTGTCACTGTGCAGGAGAATCCGTATAGTTGTTCGAGTGTTCGAACCGTAATGCATGAGAAATCGTAAGTAAACGCCGTATTTAAATATCTGTCACTGTGCAGGAGAATCCGTATAGTTGTTCGAGTGTTCCAACCGTAATGCATGAGACATGGTAAGTAAATGACGTATTTACATATCTGCCACTATGCTGGAGAATCCGTATAGGTGTTCGAGTGTTCGAACCGTAATGCATGAGAAATGGTATGCAAACGCCGTATTTACATATCTACCACTATGCAGGAGAATCCGTATAGGTGTTCGAGTGTTCGAACCGTAATGCATGAGAAATGGTAAGTAAACACCGTATTTACATATCTACCATAGTGCAGGAGAATCCGTATAGGTGTTCGTGTGTTCGAACCCTAATGCATGAGAAATTGTAAGTAAACGCCGTATTTACATATCTGCCACTGTGCAGGAGAATCCGTATAGGTGATCGAGTGTTCGATCCGTAATGCGTGAGAAATGGAAAGTAGACAACGTATTTACATATCTGCCACTGTGCAGGAGAATCCGTATAGGTGTTCGAGTGTTCGAACTGTAATGCATGAGAAATGGTAAGTAAACCCCGCATTTACATATCTGCCACAGTGTAGGAGAATCCGTATAGGTGTTCGAGTGCTCGAACCGTAATGCATGAGAAATGGTATGCAAACGCCGTATTTACCTATCTACCACTGTGCGGGAGAATCCGTATAGGTGTTCGAGTGTTCGAACCGTAATGCCTGAGAAATGGTAAGTAAACGCCGTATTTACATATCTGTCACTGTGCAGGAGAATCCGTATATGTGTTCGAGTGTTCAAACCGTAATGCATGAGAAATGGTAAGTAAACGCCGTATTTAAAAATCTGTCACTGTGCTGGAGAATCCGTATAGTTGTTCGAGTGTTCGAACCGTAATGCATGAGAAATGGTAAGTAAACGACGTATTTACATATCTGCCACTGTGCTGGAGAATCCGTATAGGTGTTCGAGTGTTCGAACCGTAATGCGTGAGAAATGGAAAGTAAACGCCGTATTTACATATCTGCCACTGTGGAGGAGAATCCGTATAGGTGTTCGACTGTTCGAACCGTAATGCCTGAGAAATGGTAAGTAAACACCGTATTTACATATCTGCCACTATGCAAGAGTATCCGTATAGGTGTTCGAGTGTTCGAACCGTAATGCATGAGAAATGGTAAGTAAACACCGTATTTACATATCTGCCATAGTGCAGGAGAATCCGTATAGGTGTTCGTGTGTTCGAACCCTAATGCATGAGAAATGGTAAGTAAACGCCGTATTTACATATCTGCCACTGTGCAGGAGAATCCGTATAGGTGATCGAGTGTTCGATCCGTAATGCGTGAGAAATGGAAAGTAGACGACGTATTTACATATCTGCCACTGTGCAGGAGAATCCGTATAGGTGTTCGAGTGTTCGAACCGTAATGCGTGGGAAATGGTAAGTAAACACCGTATTTACATGTCTGCCACTGTGCAGGAGAATCCGTATAGGTGTTCGAGTGTTCGAACCGTAATGCATGAGAAATGGTATGTAAACGCCGTATTTACATATCTGTCACTGTGCAGGAGAATCCGTATAGGTGTTCGAGTGTTCGAACCGTAATGCATGAGAAATGGTAAGGAAACGCCGTATTTACATATCTTTCATTGGGCAGGAGAATCCGTATAGGTGTTCGAATGTTCAAACCGTAATGCGTGAGAAATGGTAAGTAAACACCGTATTTACAACTCAGCCACTGTGCAGGGGAATCCGTATAGGTGTTTGAGTGTTCGAACCCTAATGCATGAGAAATGGTAAGTAAACGCCGTATTTACATATCTGCCATTGTGCAGGAGAATCCGTATTGGTGTTCGAGTGTTCGAACCCTAATGCACGAGAAATGGTAAGTAAACGCCTGGAGACACCCCATTTTGACCGGCCCTAAGACTTGGGCATTTTATTTTGACCATTCTCACCAAAAAAAAATCAAATTGAAATGTTAAATTCCAAACCTCACCCATTTTGGCCATCACTAGTATTTTTGTTAATTTGTAGTGTTTTATAATGTGTGTGTACATATTAAATTCGGTGTGTGCATATCTTTTAAGTGTGTTTTATGTTAATTGAAAGAAAAAATATATATATATATAATAAAAAAATAAAAAAGGAGAAAATAAAAAAATAAAAAAAATAGGAAAATAGAAAATAAAAAAAATGATGATGATGGGGCGGTGGCTTTTACTAAAAGAAAGAAAAAAAAGGAGATGGTGGAGGAATAAACAAAAGGAAGAGGAGTGGGTGTGGGTTTCAACAGGTGGTGGAGGAATAATGTAAGAAAACATGTGAGAGTGGGTGGAGAGAGGGACACACAAAAAGAAGAAAAAGAAAAAAAGAGGACTCTCTAGAGTTGGTGGGGGTTTTTAAAATGTAAAGAGAAAAAGAAACACACGGGTTAAAAGGAGATGAGAGAACAACCACACAGGGGCAGAGGGAGAAAGACACACATAGAGGGGAAGAGAGGTCCGGGGATCTGAGCTACACACACACGGTTTGGAGGGGGGAGAAGGAGGACACAGACACATGCACTATCTCTCTCTTCCCTCTCTCGGCTAACACACACCCAGTAGCCACCCAAACCCAACTCTCTCACGGCACCTCACAACACCACCATCACACCATACATTCACAACACAGGCAGCATGTAGAGGCACACAACACAGACACACGGGGGGGAGAGCAGCTCGAACACACACAGATTCACACCAACCCAGCTCGGCTCCCCCCTCTCTCGGCAGAACAGGCCTATGCATAGGACACAACATCATACACACATACACGGTTTTAGAGAGGAAACACAGCCATGCACACCACATGCAACACACCCACGGCACACCTCACACACGGACTGATACGCACCACACCCACGACACTCTCACCCTGCACCTCACACACAGCAGCACCATGAAGCACGGCTCTGGCTCTCTCTCTCTTCTCTCTCTAACACACCCACCAACTTCACTCTCTCTCTCTCTCTCTCGGCTAACAGTCACACACACTGACCATGGACTGAGGCACACACATGGAAGCTCGGCCATACACCCACACAAATCTGATCTCACACTCTCTCCCTCTCGGCTCACTGATACACCACACATCATCACTCATACACCACCCAACACACCACAAAAACACACACAGCTCGGCAACAAACACACAGCTCACTACCCACGGGTCTCTCTCCCACTGCTAATACACCACAACCACCCACGGGTCTCTCTCCCTCCCTCCCTCACGAAGCCATGCACACCCACGGCCATTCACCACAGCACAGCACAGTACTCTCCTCTCTCTCTTTGGCTAGAGAGAGAAACCAACACAGAAACTAGTCCCTCTCGTGATCTCTCTCTCATCTCTCGGGCTGGTTCTCTATATGCACACCATAGTCCCAACAGCCTGAACCACGGGAACAGCAAACCCAACAAGCGCGAGCTGGGCATCGCACCCTATCAAACTCAACCTATAATCCACACCAGCGTTTCTGAGTTGTTACGGTATGTAAAGGAGGGTGGTGCCTGGACAGATGTAAAGCAAGGTTTTGGTGTACGTGTGGGCTCAAGTTGAGGCACCTCTTGAAGGTGATGTGCTGTTATGGGCTGATTTGTCTAATATATATAAGTACTGTATATTTATATATATTATATACGTAATCAAATATTTGTATTTGGGCTCAAGGTTGCGGTTACCTCACCAGTTTATTTGTTTATCAGTGTGGTTCAGTGTGTACAGGCTATGGTTTTTCCCACCCCACGTGTCTGCCATTTCTCTTAATTATGTATATATGTTATGTGTATAATATTTGAGTTTGAATTGTGGGTGGATAATATCTGTTATATGTATTATGGTTGAGTGGATATATTCTCCCATGAAGTTTCTGATCTGGTTGAAATGTTGAGTGGTTTCGGTGGACCCTCCATTAAAGATGAGGTTACATGGGCTGAGTGGCCAGGGGTTTGAAACGTTGGGCTTCATTTCCAGTGGTGAAAAGGATTGGACTGCGGACTGTGCCAGTGATGAAGTTCTTTGTTTTATTTTTATTTTTGAGTGTTTTGTGAGGTTTTATTTTATTTTATTTTTCTCTCCTCTCTCCCTCATTCGGATCTGTAATAATTCAAGTATTGTAATAATTCCTCAACCCCGCTTCTTTCTATCCCATTCTTTTATTGCTTTCCTAACTGTGTGTATGTATATATCTGACATGCCATGCATATCAATGCTTTACATTTATGTTCCATGCATTGAGATTCGGCTAGATTTCTATGTGTGAATTTAATCAATTCTTCTGTGATTCTATGCGCTACCTCATGTTATTGAGATGATTCACATGCCATATTTTAGAAGCCGAATCTTTAGTGCATCTCATGAGTGAATTGCATTAGGATTCTGTATATAAGATCATGCATATTTTACTAATTTTTGTTTTGTAGTTGTTCGAGGGACGTCAGTAAATCTGTGAGTTTTTATGCTTAAGCATCCCATTTGTGTGTGATTTTTTTATTATGTTTAGCATCCTACCATGAGGCTAATTGAGTAAATGATAAACTGTTTGAATGCCTGTGGATGAAGGCTTGTTGCCTGAATTGGAATGATTCAACGACTGTACGTTTTAGCCCACTTTGTAGTGGCAAAGTCACAAACTCTAAGCCCACTTGAGGTGGCAAATTCAAACCCTTTTCGAAAAACAAACATGAAGTTAAATTGTTCCAATTTGAGCAAACTAGTCTATACTTGTATGCTTCACATAGTAAATTTTAGGATTTACTAAAATAATCAGAACATAAATATATAAAGAAAATAAAAGTCATATCATGGTTTAGTAGAGGCCGATCTTTTGATCGGGTGAGTGGGGGTGCTCATTATTGACCTTCCCCTCTCATACCTAAGGTTCCGAGCCAAGCATCCTTGGTTATGACGAACAGTGGCCTTGGCACCGAGTCATGGGTTTCCTAATTTCCCAAAATATTAGGTGGCGACTCTGAGTTCTGATGACGCAGTCCATTTTTGACAAAATTGCAATAAAATGGATTTTCAACAAAAGTTGCCAAATCTGGACTCTCATCTACGTTTCACATTGCACTCGTGAAACATGAGATCAAAGAGATCTCGGGAGTCCGAACTGTTTAACGCGCGCGGGTCCCCCCCGAGCATGTTACAACGCCGTATTTACATATCTGCCACTGTACAGGAGAATCCGTATAGGTGTTCAGGTGTTCGAACCGTAATGCGTGAGAAATGGTAAGTAAACGTCGTATTTACATATCTACCACTGTGCAGGAGAATCCGTATAGGTGTTCGTGTGTTCCAACCGTAATGCATGAGAAATGGTAAGTAAACCCCGCATTTACATATCCGCCACAGTGTAGGAGAATCCGTATAGGTGTTCGAGTGTTCGAACCGTAATGCATGAGAAATGGTATGCAAACGCCGTATTTACATATCTACCACTGTGCAGGAGAATCCGTATAGGTGTTCGAGTGTTCGAACCGTAATGCATGAGAAATGGTAAGTAAACACCGTATTTACATATCTGTCATTGTGCAGGAGAATCCGTATAGGTGTTCGAGTGTTTGAACCGTAATGCATGAGAAATGGTAAGTAAACGCCGTATTTTCATATCTGTCACTGCGCAGGAGAATCCGTATAGTTGTTCGAGTGTTCGAACTGTAATGCATGAGAAATGGTAAGTAAACGACGTATTTACATATCTGCCACTGTGCTGGAGAATCCTTATAGGTGTTCGAGTGTTCGAACCGCAATACGTGAGAAATGGTAAGTAAAGAACGTATTTACATCTCAGCCACTAAGCAGGAGAATCCGTATAGGTGTTCGAGTGTTCGAACCCTAATGCATGAGAAATGGTAAGTAAACGCCGTATTTACATATCTGCCACTGTGCAGGAGAATCCGTATAGGTGTTCGAGTGTTCCAACCCTAATGCATAAGAAATGGTAAGTAAACGCCGTATTTACATATTTACCACTGTGTAGGAGAATCCGTATAGGTGTTTGAGTGTTCGAATCGTAATGCATGAGAAAATGGTAAGTAAACATCGTATTTATATATCTGCCACTATGCAGGAGTATCCGTATAGGTGTTCGAGTGTTCGAACCGTAATGCCTGAGAAATGGTAAGTAACGCCGTATTTACATATCTGCCACTGTGCTGGAGAATCTGTATAGGTGTTCGAGTGTTCGAACCGTAATGCATGAGAAATGGTAAGTAAACATCGTATTTACATATCTGCCATAGTGCAGGAGAATCCGTGTAGGTGTTCGTGTGTTCGAACCCTAATGCATGAGAAATGGTATGTAAACGCCGTATTTACATATCTACCACTGTGCAGGAGAATTCGTATAGGTGTTCGAGTGTTCGAACCGTAATGCGTGAGAAATGGAAAGTAGACGCCGTATTTCCATATCTGCCACAGTGCAGGAGAATCCGTATAGGTGTTCAAGTGTTCGAACTGTAATGCGTGAGAAATGGTAAGTAAACGTCGTATTTACATATCTACCACTGTGCAGGAGAATCCGTATAGGTGTTCGTGTGTTCGAACCGTAATGCATGAGAAATGGTAAGTAAACGCCGTATTTACATATCTGTCATTGTGCAGGAGAATCCGTATAGGTGTTCGAATGTTCGAACCGTAATGCGTGAGAAATGGTAAGTAAACACCGTATTTACATCTCAGCCACTGTGCAAGAGAATCCGTATAGGTGTTTGAGTGTTCGAACCCTAATGCACGAGAAATGGTAAGTAAACGCCGTATTTACATATCTGCCAATGTGCAGGAGAATCTGTATAGGTGTTCGAGTGTTCGACCGTAATGCATGAGAAATGGTAAGTAAACACCGTATTTACATATCTGCCACTGTGCAGGAGAATGTGTATAGGTGTCCGAGTGTTCGAACCGTAATGCGTGAGAAATGGTAAGTAAACAACGTATTTACATGTCTGCTACTGTGTAGGAGAATCCGTATAGGTGTTTGAGTGTTCGAACCGTAATGCATGAGAAATGGTAAGTAAACTCTGTATTTACATATCTGTCACTGTGCCGAAGAATCCGTATAGGTGTTCGAGTGTTCGAACCGTAATGCATGAGAAATGGTAAGCAAACGCCGTATTTACATATCTGTCACTGTGCAGGAGAATCCGTATAGTTGTTCGAGTGTTCGAATGGTAATGCATGAGAAATGGTAAGTAAACGACGTATTTACATATCTGCCACTGTGCTGGAGAATCCGTATAGGTGTTCGAGTGTTCGAACCGTAATGCGTGAGAAATGGAAAGTAAACGCCGTATTTACATATCTGCCACTGTGCATGAGAATCCGTAAAGGTGTTCGAGTGTTCGAACCGTTATGCATGAGAAATGGTAAGTAAACACCGTATTTACATATCTGCCACTGTGCAGGAGAATCCGTATAGGTGTTCGAGTATTCGAACCGTAATGCACGAGAAATGGTAAGCAAACACCGTATTTACATATCTGCCACTGTGCAGGAGAATCCGTATAGGTGTTCGAGTGTTCGAACCGTAATGCATGAGAAATGGTAAATAAACATCGTATTTACATATCTGCCATAGTGCAGGAGAATCCGTCAGGTGTTCGTGCGTTTGAACCCTAATGTATATGAAATGGTATGTAAACACCGTATTTACATATCTGCCACTGTGCAGGAGAATCCGTATAGGTGTTCGAGTGTTCGAACCGTAATGCATGAGAAATGGTAAATAAACATCGTATTTACATATCTGCCACTGTGCAGGAGAATCCGTATAGGTGTTCGAGTGTTCGAACCCTAATGCATGAGAAATGGTAAGTAAACGCCGTATTTACATATCTGCCACTGTGCAGGAGAATCCGTATAGGTGTTCGATTGTTCGAACCGTAATGTGTGAGAAATGGTATGTAAACACCGTACTTACATCTCAGCCACTGTGCAGGAGAATCCGTATAGGTGTTCGAGTGTTCGAACCGTAATGCGTGAGAAATGGTAAGTAAACACCGTATTTACATGTCTGCTACTGTGCAGGAGAATCCGTATAGGTGTTTGAGTGTTCGAACCGTAATGCATGAGAAATGATAAGTAAACTCCGTATTTACATATCTGTCACTGTGCAGGAGAATCCGTATAGGTGTTCGAGTGTTCGAACCGTAATGCATGAGAAATGGTAAGTAAACGCCGTATTTACATATCTGCCATTGTGTAGGAGAATCCGTATTGGTGTTCGAGTGTTCGAACCCTAATGCACGAGAAATGGTAATTAACGCCGTATTTACATCTCTGCCACTGTGCAGGAGAATCGGTATAGGTGTTCAAGTGTTCGAACCGTAATGCGTGAGAATAAACGTCGTATTTACATATCTACCGCTGTGCAGGAGAATCCGTATAGGTGTTCGTGTGTTCGAAACGTAATGCCTGAGAAATGGTAAGTAAACCCCGCATTTACATATCCGCCACAGTGTAGGAGAATCCGTATAGGTGTTCGAGTGTTCGAACTGTAATGCATGAGAAATGGTATGCAAACGCCGTTTTTACATATCTACCACTGTGCAGGAGAATCCGTATAGGTGTTCGAGTGTTCGAACCGCAATGCTTGAGAAATGGTAAGTAAACGCCGTATTTACATATCTGTCACTGTGCAGGAGAATCCGTATAGGTGTTCGAGTGTTCGAACCGTAATGCATGAGAAATGGTAAGTAAACGCCGTATTTACATATCTGTCACTGTGCAGGAGAATCCGTATAGTTGTTCGAGTGTTCGAACCGTAATGCATGAGAAATAGTAAGTAAACGACGTATTTACATATCTGCCACTGTGCTGGAGAATCCGTATAGGTGTTCGAGTGTTCGAACCGTAATGCGTGAGAAATGGAAAGTAAACGCCGTATTTACATATCTGCCACTGTGCAGGAGAATCCGTACAGGTGTTCGAGTGTTCGAACCGTAATGCATGAGAAATGGTAAGTAAACACCGTATTTAGATATCTGCCACTATGCAGGAGTATCCGTATAGGTGTTCGAGTGTTCGAACCGTAATGCATGAGGCATGGTAAGTAAACACTGTATTTACATATCTGCCATAGTGTTGGAGAATCCGTATAGGTGTTCGTGTGTTCGAACCCCAATGCATGAGAAATGGTAAGTAAACGCCGTATTTACATATCTGCCACTGTGCAGGAGAATCCGTATAAGTGAACGAGTGTTCGATCCGTAATGCGTGAGAAATGGAAAGTGGACGACGTATTTACATATCTGCCACTGTGTAGGAGAATCCGTATAGGTGTTCGAGTGTTCGAACCATAATGCGTGGGAAATGGTAAGTAAACACCGTATTTACATGTCTGCCACTGTGCAGGAGAATCCGTATAGGTGTTCGAGTGTTCGAACCGTAATGCATGAGAAATGGTATGTAAACGTCGTATTTACATATCTGTCATTGTGCAGGAGAATCCGTATAGGTGTTCGAGTGTTCGAACCGTAATGCGTGAGAAATGGTAAGTAAACACCGTATTTACATATCTGCCACTGTGCAGGAGAATCCGTATAGGTGTTCGAGTGTTCGAACCGTAATGCATGAGAAATGCTAAGTAAACCCCGCATTTACATATATGCCACAGTGTAGGAGAATCCGTATTGGTGTTCGAGTGTTTGAACCGTAACGCATGAGAAATGGTGTGCAAACGCCGTATTTACATATCTACCACTGTGCCGGAGAATTCGTATAGGTGTTCGAGTGTTCGAACCGTAATGCATGAGAAATGGTAAGTAAACGACGTATTTGCATATCAGCCACTGTGCAGGAGAATCCGTATAGGTGTTCGAGTGTTCGAACCGTAATGCCTGAGAAATGGTAAGTAACACCGTATTTACATATCTGCCACTGTGCTGGAGAATCCGCATAGGTGTTCGAGTGTTCGAACCGTAATGCATGAGAAATGGTAAGTAAACATCGTATTTACATATCTGCCGTAGTGCAGGAGAATCCGTGTAGGTGTTCGTGTGTTCGAACCCTAATGCATGAGAAATGGTATGTAAACGCCGTATTTACATATCTGCCAGTGTGCAGGAGAATCCGTATAGGTGTTCGAGTGTTCGAACCGTAATGCGTGAGAAATGGAAGGTAGACGCCGTATTTACATATTTGCCACTATGCCGGAGAATCCGTATAGGTGTTCAAGTGTTCGAACCGTAATGCGTGAGAAATGGTAAGTAAACGTCGTATTTACATATCTACCACTGTGCAGGAGAATCCGTATAGGTGTTCGTGTGTTAGAACCGTAAGGCATGAGAAATGGTAAGTAAACCCCGCATTTACATATCCGCCACAGTGTAGGAGAATCTGTATAGGTGTTCGAGTGTTCGAACCGTAATGCATGAGAAATGGTAAGTAAACGCCGTATTTACATATCTGTCACTGTGCAAGAGAATCCGTATAGGTGTTCGAGTGTTCGAACCGTAATGCATGTGAAATGGTAAGTAAACGACGTATTTACATATCTGCCACTGTGCTGTAGAATCCGTATAGGTGTTCGAGTGTTCGTACCGTAATGCGTGAGAAATGGAAAGTAAACGCCGTATTTACATATCTGCCACTGTCCAGGAGAATCCGTATAGGTGTTCGAGTGTTCGAACCGTAATGCCTGAGAAATGGTAAGTAAACACCGTATTTACATATCTGCCACTGTGCTGGAGAATCCGTATAGGTGTTCGAGTGTTGGAACCGTAATGCATTAGAAATAGTAAGTAAACATCGAATTTACATATCTGCCATAGTGCAGGAGAATCCGTATAGGTGTTCGTGTGTTCGAACCCTAATGCATGAGAAATGGTATGTAAACGCCGTATTTACATATCTACCACTGTGTAGGAGAATCCGTATAGGTGTTCGTGTGGTCGAACCATAATGCGTGAGAAATGGTAAGTAAACGTCGTATTTACATATGTACCACAGTGCGGGAGAATCCGTATAGGTGTTCGTGTGTTCGAACCGTAATGCATGAGAAATGGTAGTAAACCCCGCATTTACATATCCGCCACAGTGTAGGAGAATCCGTATAGGTGTTCGAGTGTTCGAACCGTAGTGCATGAGAAATGGTATGCAAACGCCGTATTTACATATCTACCACTGTGTAGGAGAATCCGTATAGGTGTTCGAGTGTTCGAACCGTAATGCATGAGAAATGGTAAGTAAACGCCGTATTTACATATCTGTCACTGTGCAGGAGAATCCGTATAGGTGTTCGAGTGTTCGAACCGTAATGCTTGAGAAATGGTAAGTAAATGCCGTATTTACATATCTGTCACTTTCCAGGAGAATCTGTATAGTTGTTCGAGTGTTCGAACTGTAATGCATGAGAAATGGTAAGTAAACGACGTATTTACATGTCTGCCACTGTGCTGGAGAATCCGTATAGGTGTTCGAGTGGCCGAACCGTAGTGGGCGAGAATGGTAAGTAAACACCGTATTTACATATCTGCCACTATACAGGAGTATCCGTATAGGTGTTCGAGTGTTCGAACGTAATGCATGAGAAATGGTAAGTGACCACCGTATTTACATATCTGCCATAGTGCAGGAGAATCCGTGTAGGTGTTCGTGTGTTCGAACCCTAATGCATGAGAAATGGTAAGTAAATGCCGTATTTACATATCTGCCACTGTGCAGGAGAATCCGTAGGTGATCGAATGTTCGATCCGTAATGCGTGAGAAATGGAAGTAGAACGACGTATTTACATATCTGCCACTGTGCAGGAGAATCCGTATAGGTGTTCGAGTGTTCGAACCGTAATGCGTGGGAAATGGTAAGTAAACACCGTATTTACACGTCTGCCACTATCCAGGAGAATCCGTATAGGTGCTCAAATGTTCGAACCGTAATGCGTGAGAAATGGTAAGTAAACACCGTATTTACATCTCAGCCACTGTGCAGGAGAATCCGTATATGTGTTTGAGTGTTCGAACCCTAATGCACGAGAAATGGTAAGTAAACGACGCATTTACATATCTTCCATTGTGCAGGAGAATCGGTATAGGTGTTCGAGTGTTCGAACCGTAATGCATGAGAAATGATAAGCAAACGCCGTATTTACATATCTGCCACTGTGCAGGAGAATCCGTATAGGTGTTCTAGTGTTCGAACACTAATGCATGAGAAATGGTAAGTAAACGCCGTATTTTCATATCTGCCACGGTGCAGGAGAATCCGTATAGGTGTTCGATTGTTCGAACCGTAATTTGTGAGAAATGGTATGTAAACACGCTACTTACATCTGCCACTGTGGCAGGAGAATCCGTATATGTGTTCGAGTGTTCGAACCGTAATGCATTAGAAATGGTAAGTAAACACTGTATTTACATATCTGCCACTGTGGAGGAGAATCCATATAGGTGTTCGAGTGTTCGAACCCTAATGCATGAGAAATGGTAAGTAAACGCCGTATTTACATATCTGCCACTGTGCAGGAGAATCCGTATAGATGTTCGAGTGTTCGAACCGTAATGCATGAGAAATGGTAAGTAAACGCCGTATTTACATATCTGTCACAGTGCAGGAGAATCCGTATAGGTGTTCGATTGTTCGAACCGTAATGCCTGAGAAATGGTAAGTAAACGCCGTATTTACATATCGGTCACTGTGTAGGAGAATCCGAATAGGTGTTCGAGTGTTCGAACCGTAATGCGTGAGAAATGGTAAGTAAAGAACGTATTTACATCTCAGCCACTGTGCAGGAGAATCCGTATAGGTGTTCGAGTGTTCGAACCCTAATGCATGAGAAATGGTAAGTAAACGCCGTATTTACATATCTGCCACTGTGCAGGAGAATCTGTATAGGTGTTCGAGTGTTCGAACCCTAATGCATTAGAAAGGTAAGTAAACGCGTATTTACATCTCTACCACTGTGCAGGAGAATCTGTATAGGTGTTCGAGTGTTCGGACCGTAATGCCTGAGAAATGGTAAGTAAACGTCGTATTTACATATCTACCACTATGCAGGAGAATCCGTATAGGTGTTCGAGTGTTCGAACCGTAATGTGTGAGAAATGGTACGTAAACACTGTACTTACATCTCAGCCATTGTGCAGGAGAATCCGTATATGTGTTCGAGTGTTCGAACCGTAATGCATGAGAAATGTTAAATAAACACCGTATTTACAGATCTGCCACTGTGCAGGAGAATCCGTATAGGTGTTCGAGTGTTCGGACCGTAATGCCTGAGAAATGGTAAGTAAACGCCGTATTTACATATCTGCCACTGTGTAGGAGAATCCGTATAGGTGTTCTGTTCGAACCTAATGCATGAGAATGGTAAGTAAACGTTTATTTACATATCTGCCACTGTGCAGGAGAATCCGTATAGGTGTTCGAGTGTTCGAACCGTAATTCGTGAGAAATGGTAAGTAACACCGTTTTTACATCTAGCCACTATCCAGGAGAATCCGTACAGGTGTTCGAGTGTTTGAACCGTAATGCATGAGAACGGTAAGTAAACACGTATTTACATATCTGCCACTGTTCAGGAGAATCCGTATAGGTGTTCGAGTGTTCGAACCCTAATGCATGAGAAATGGTATGTAAATGCCGTATTTACATATCTGCCACTGTGCAGGAAAATCCGTATAGGTGTTCGAGTGTTCGAACCGCAATGCGTGAGATATGCAAGTAAACGCCGTATTATATATCTGCCACTGTGCAGGATAATCCGTATAGGTGTTCGAGTGTTCGAAACGTAATGCGTGAGAAATGGTAAGTAAACACTGTTCGAGTGTTCGAACCGTAATGCGTGAGAAGTGGTAAGTAACACTGTGTTTACATCTCAGCCACTATGCAAGAATCCGTACAGGTGTTCGAGTGTTCGAACCGTAATGCATGAGAAACGGTAAGTAAACGCCGTATTTACATATCTGCCACTGTGCAGGAGAATCCCTATAGGTGTTCGAGTGTTCGAACCCTAATGCATGAGAAATGGTAAGTAAACGCCGTATTTACATATCTACCACTGTGCAGGAGAATCCCTATAGGTGTTGGAGTGTTCGAACCCTAATGCATGAGAAATGGTAAGTAACGCCGTATTTACATATCTACCACTGTGCAGGAAAATCCGTATAGGTGTTCGAGTGTTCGAACCGTAAACGCGTGAGATACGCAAAGTAAACGCCGTATTTACATATCTACCACTGTGCAGGAGAATCCATATAGGTTTCCAATGTTTGAAACGTAATACGTGAGAAATGGTAAGTAAACACCGTATTTACATATCTGTCACTGTGCAGGAGAATCCGTATAGCTGTTCGATGTTCGAACCGTAATGCATGAGAAATGGTAAGTAAAGCCCGTATTTACATATCTGCCGTAGTAAAGGAGAATCTGTATAGGTGTTCGAGTGTTCGAACCGTAATGCATGAGAAATGGTAAGCAAACGCCGTATTTACATATCTGCCACTGTAGGAGAATTCGTATAGGTGTTCGAGTGTTCGAACCATAATGCGTGAGAAATGGTAAGTAAACGCCATATTTACATATCTCCCGCTGTGCAGGAGAATCCGTACAGGTGTTCGAGAGTTCGAACCGTAATGTGTAAGAAATGGAAGTAAACACTGTATTTACATCTCAGCCACTATGCAGGAGAATCCGTATAGGTGTTCGAGTGTTCGAACCCTAATGCATGAGAAATGGTATGTAAATGCCGTATTTACATATCTGCCACTGTGCAGGAAAATCCGTATAGGTGTTCGAGTGTTCGAACCGCAATGCGTGAGATATGCAAAGTAAACGCCGTATTACATATCTGCCACTGTGCAGGAGAATCCGTATAGGTGTTCGAGTGTTCGAAACGTAATGCGTGAGAAATGGTAAGTAAACACTGTTCGAGTGTTCGAACCGTAATGCGTGGGAAATGGTAAGTAAACACTGTGTTTACATCTCAGCCACTATGCAGGAAAATCCGTACAGGTGTTCGAGTGTTCGAACCGTAATGCATGAGAAACGGTAAGTAAACGCCGTATTTACATATCTGCCACTGTGCAGGAGATCCCTATAGGTGTTCGAGTGTTCGAACCCTAATGCATGAGAAATGGTAAGTAAACGCCGTATTTACATATCTACCACTGTGCAGGAGATCCCTATAGGTGTTGGAGTGTTCGAACCCTAATGCATGAGAAATGGTAAGTAAACGCCGTATTTACATATCTACCACTGTGCAGGAAAATCCGTATAGGTGTTCGAGTGTTCGAACCGTAACGCGTGAGATACGCAAAGTAAACGCCGTATTTACATATCTACCACTGTGCAGGAGAATCCATATAGGTGTTCCAATGTTTGAAACGTATACGTGAGAATGGTAAGTAAACACCGTATTTACATATCTGTCACTGTGCAGGGAATCCGTATAGCTGTTCGAGTGTTCGAACCGTAATGCATGAGAAATGGTAAGTAAAGCCCGTATTTACATATCTGCCGTAGTAAAGGAGAATCTGTATAGGTGTTCGAGTGTTCGAACCGTAATGCATGAGAAATGGTAAGCAAACGCCGTATTTACATATCTGCCACTGTGCAGGAGAATTCGTATAGGTGTTCGAGTGTTCGAACCATAATGCGTGAGAAATGGTAAGTAAACGCCATATTTACATATCTCCGCTGTGGCAGGAGAATCCGCACAGGTGTTCGAGAGTTCGAACCGTAATGTGTAAGAATGGAAAGTAAACACTGTATTTACATCTCAGCCACTATGCAGGAGAATCCGTATAGGTGTTTGAGTGTTCGAACCGTAATGCATGAGAAATGGTAAGTAAACCGCCGTATTTACATATCCGCCACTGTGCAGGAGAATCCGTATAGGTGTTCGAGTGTTCGAACCCTAATGCATGAGAAATGGTAAGTAAACGACGTATTTACATATCTGCCACTGCGCAGGAGAATCCGTACAGGTCTTCGACTGTTCGAACCGTAATGCATGAGAAATGGTAAGTAAACGCCGTATTTACATATCTGCCACTGTGCAGGAGAATCCGTATAGGTGTTCGAGTGTTCGAACCGTAATGCATGGGAAATGGTAAGTGAACGCCACTGTTTTGTGCGGTTCACACTCGCGCTATTTTGCACGTCGCACTGTTTTGTGCAGTTCTCACTCGTGCTATTTTGCGCGTCGCACTGTTTTTTACAGTTTATCACTCGCGCTACTTTGCGCATCGCACTGTTTTGTGCAGTTCACACTCGGGCCATTTTGCGCGTCGCACTGTTTTTACAGTTTATCACTCGTGCTATTTTGCGCGTCGCACTGTTTTGTGCAGTTTATCACTCGCGCTATTTTGCGCGTCGCACTGTTCTGCGCAGATCACACTCGCGCTATTTTGCGCGTCGCATTGTTTTTTACAGTTTATCACTCGCGCTATTTTGCGCGTCGCACTGTTTTGTGCGGTTCTCACTCGCGCTATTTTGCGCGTCGCACTGTTTTTTACAGTTTATCACTCGCGCTATTTTGCGCGTCGCACTATTTTGTACAGTTCACACTCGCGCTATTTTGCGCATCGCACTGTTTTGTGCAGTTCTCACTCGCGCTATTTTGCGTGTCGCACTATTTTTTACAGTATATCACTCGCGCTATTTTGCGCGTCGCACTGTTTTGTGCAGTTCTCACTCGTGCTATTTTGCGCGTCGCACCATTTTTTACAGTTTATCACTCGCGCTACTTTGCGTATCGCACTGTTTTGTGCAGTTCACACTCGGGCTATTTTGCGCGTCGCACTGTTTTTTACAGTTTATCACTCGCGCTACTTTGCGCATCGCACTGTTTTGTGCAGTACTCACTCGCGCTATTTTGCGCGTCGCACTATTTTTTACAGTTTATCACTCGCGTTACTTTGCGCGGTGGCACTGTTTTTTACAGTTTATCACTCGCGCAATTTTGCGCGTCGCACTGTTTTGTGCAGTTCACACTCCCGCTATTTTGCGCGTTGCACTGTTTTTTACAGTTTATCACTCGCGCTATTTTGCGCGTCGCACTGTTTTGTGCAGTTCACACTCGCGCTATTTTGCCCGTCGCACTGTTTCTTACAGTTTATCACTCGCGCTATTTTGCGCGTCGCACTGTTTTGTGCAGTTTATCACTCGCGCTATTTTGCGCGTCGCACTGTTTTATGTAGTTCACACTCGCGCTATTTTGCGCGTCACACTGTTTTTTACAGTTTATCACTCGCGCTATTTTGCGCGTCGCACTGTTTTGTGCGGTTCACACTTGCGCTATTTTGCGCGTCGCACTGTTTTGTGCAGTTCTCACTCGCGCTATTTTGCGCGTCGCACTGTTTTTTACAGTTTATCACTCGCACTATTTTGCGCGTCGCACTGTTTTGTGCGGTTCACAGTGGCACTATTTTGCGCATCGCACTGCTCTGTGCAGAACACACTCGCGCTATTTTGCGCGTCGCACCGTTTTTTACAGTTTATCACTCGTGCTATTTTACGCGTCGCACTGTTTTTTACAGTTTATCACTCGCGCTATTTTGCGCGTCGTACACTCTGCACAATACACTGCACAACGCTACTCATACTGTACACTCTGCACAATACACTGCACAACACTGCTCTGCTATTTCTGCCTTCTATTCTGTATTCTGCTTTATCTGATAAATGCACTGGTATTTATCTTACAGTTGTGGGTTTACGCCTACTTTCCTAGGCTCGCTCCTGTACCCGATGCAGAGACCCCTCTGGTCGTCCCTTTTTTACGCCGCTTTGACAGGAGATGCGTGCGGAGGCCCCGGGAGACCTTCAGCTTTTTCCGCCGCTACTTCGACACCATCACTCCCGCCGAGGTATGTTTTACTTGCAGTTCATTTAAGCTTCGTCTTTCCACTGTATATTAGCAATAACAGTAGGTAACAAACTGTATTTCAATTTCAGATCACCTGGCAGCCTTGGGCCCCTTTGCCAGCCGTGGCGCGGGATCGGTTTGCCGGCGCCGCTGATACCTCACGTTACCGGATTCTGCTCGAGGGCCCGGTCTGTCGGGCTTGGTACCTGGGTGAGCGTTTCTTGCGTCAGACCCTAGGCTTGCCTGAGCAGATAGTCCCGGTGCACCCTCCCGAGCACATGCGGGATACTGAGCGGTTCACTGCCGAGTAGATGACAGACTATACTATCGGCTGGGAGGCGGACGGCTTCAGAGGCGAGGGCGATTACTCGGAGTACGTCCGGACCTTCATCATGCGACCTCTGAGCGGCGGCCGCCAAGTAGAGAGAGAGAGACCAGCAGCGCCAGCGGCTGGAGCAGGAGCTGGAGGAGCTGGAGGGGGGCGCCGAGGAGGGCTCGAGTTCGTGGCAGGGGCGGAGTTCAGCGAGGGTGTGGGACTGGTTGGCCTGCTCTGCCTGCTGCATTGACTTTCAGGGGGCAGGGTGGGGCGACCTATCAGATCCCCTTTGCTCCTCCGCCAGCTGATCATGAGTTCGTCGGTGTCCCCGACTTGCCTCCGGTATGTGTTACTGCATTCTTCATCTTGCACTGTTATTTCATTTCAGTTTATTTGATATTCCACACAGAATATTAATGTATCTGATATTTTGGCAGGCGTCTTCTGAGTACACCCGACAGTCACTGGAGATGAATGCCTCCATGATGGGGATGCTCCAGCGGACATTCGACCTCCTAGCCCTCTACAGCATTCCGGTATGTTCTTTCTGACCATAGCCTCAAACCATACATAAACTGCTTCGCATAATCTGATGCATAACACAACATCTGATAAACTGCTCACGACATCTGCACACTATACTCATACACTGCATTCTGCACTGATTCACTGCTCACGGCATTCACACTATACTCATACACTGCATTCTGCACTGATTCACTGCTCACGGCATCCACACACTGTACTCATACACTGCATTCTGCACTGATTCACTGCTCACGGCATCCACACACTGTACTCATACACTGCATTCTGCACTGATTTACTGCTTACAGTATTCTGATGCATTTGCCTTTCACGCTTTTTCAGCCTCCCTTCCAGATTCCCCCGGTGGGTGGCGCTCCAGCTGGACCTCCCATTTCCACTCGGGATGGCAGAGCATATCCCCGCACTAGAGGGGGGCGCACTCATGTCGGGAGCAGCTCGCGGGCTCCAGTTCCGGATGATGAGTCTGAGGCAGAGACAGAGGCGGAGGAGACCGATGATGGCTCGGACTCGAGCTCAGATGGTGATGCCCCTAGTGGTGCCCCTGCTGATGACGCTCTTGGACCTTCGTCCAGGAAGAGGACTAGGACAGATTGATAGCTCCGGGGCCATTTTGACATTTGATACAGATTTTTGCTATTTTTCTTTGTTTTTTTGCATTTTCCCCTTTTTGGTCAGTAGTTAGGGTACTTTGTACTGCCGCAGGCAGATTTTGTTTCCAAAACTTATGTACTTGAAAAGATGATATGAAATGAAACAAACTTTTTGTCTGAAAAAGTGTTTACATTTGTGTATATTTCATACCTTGCACTGCATTGCATCATATTACACCTCAAATGTAAATGATATTGATCTGTTGTCTGAAAATTGAGCACTTGTGATTTGAGCACTTGCACTACGGTAATCGGATAACCAACCAACTAACCAGCAAACAACTCATATAAACTACTACTCAAACTGCATAACACAGCCCATACTCTACTGGGGATTGATCTGCATACAGCCCATAACACAGCAGTCGGTTCATTCTGCACACAGCAAACCCTGAACAAATAACCCAATCTGACAAGACGGATCATGAAACTGAAACAGTTGGAATTGAAACACACTCGGATGTCCCAAATTTCCTTTTCTTCTCTTGCTTCGCACGAATGTAGAGAATGGCACAACATTCAGAGCACAAACGATTAATCTTTGGAAAGGGGGTTTCACAACCCGGGTATCGAGCCTACCACAGAACACAGCGAGATAGACTCAAACAGAGAAACAAAAGGCACACGACCTGAACACGACGAGACACACTCGGAAAAGACTCAAAGCCAAAATCGAGACCAACAAATCAAAAAACACGACACACGGACATGCTTACAAAAGACTTCAAATCTCGAGGAGCCAATTCCTCCGGGTATTATATCCCACCCTTTCTGATTTGTGATACTCACATCACTCGGCCCTCAGGCTCGGTTTTTCTCTCAAAACCCTCTTCTTACTTTTTCTCTCTGCTTACACCTCTCTATTCTTTATTCTCTCATTTTTCATCCCTCCCCAGGGTGATTAATGGATGAATAGGAAGTCACAGGTTCACGCCCAGCACTGTTAGCTCACGGCTATTTCCTTCTGGCGGATGGAGTGCCTTTCTGGCAAGTGTGTTGGCAGGGGAAAGACAGAAGACCTGACTCAATTGTGCCCCTAGTTCGTCACTCTGACCGTTTTTTTGTTTTCTTCCTAAAACAGTTTTGATCAAAACGAGAGTCGGATCAACATACTTGTTTGATTTTTGATTTGAAAATCATGCGAATCAGGCTGTGAGCACTGAAAATTTTCCCTTTTCGGGTCCAAACATGGTCCAATTTTGAAAATGAAACAGTTTTTGAGAAAATAAGTCAACCTCAGTGAAAATTTTCAAAAACTATTTTTGCAAACAGTTAACGCTCAACGAGCGCGGAACTTACCCTCGAGATACGCAACCTCAGATCGGGGATGATGGAAAATTGCCCCTGGCTTGGAGGGGGGGCAAGGCAACGGAAAGTTGCCCCTGGTTTGGACAGCAACTCAGGGCAACTTATGGTACTGCATGGCAACGGAAAGTTGCCCCTTGTTTGGATGCCGCGGCATGCTGTAAGCCAGTCCTTGTTGATGACAATCGGACCCTCGGACGCGGAGGAGACGAAGACGGTTTGAATCAATATATGGACACAGTCACCTGGAAGGTGTTGGTGGTTGGACTTCAAGAGGAAGTTAATCACGTAGTTCCAGGTTGCTGTAATCGAGACATTGGATTCGGAGGAGGCAAAAGTGATCAAAACCATGATATGGACTGAGATGCTATGGAAGCGTTGGGGGCTGGACTTCGAGATGAAGTTGCCTACGTATCCCAAACATGGGAATCAAGCCTTACGTAGTTCCGGTTAAGGTACACTCGGGTATTTTAACCTTCACTGTTTAGGCTCTAACTTTTGCCAAGGCGCCCAATGCGGGTTTTCGACCTTGCGAGCTATGTTTTTCTTTTCTTTTTTTCTTTTGCTTTTCTTTTGCATTTTCATTTCTTTTTCTTTGCTATTTTTTGTTCTTTTTTCTTTCTTTTGTATTTTTTTCTTTTATTTCTTTTTTTTTTCTTTTTTTTCTTTGCTCTAACTTTTGCCTGGGTCGGCCTTCCGGGTTTTCGGCCCAGCGAGCCTCTCAAAGGGTAAAAGTGTAGCAAGCCCATGCCAAATGGTTTTGAGATTGAGGCCTCCTGTATCCAGGAGGATGACCGTTGTGTAGAAAAGTTCATCACGATTACTTCACGAGCCTTGCCGGGTGAGATCTGATCTCCTTAATCTGACTTTGATGCCTCTTGCTCGAGGGTTGCCTCAAAATTGGCCGCACAGGCGTTTCATGGCACTGTTGAATGTTTTGAACGGATTCCAGTTTGCAACAGATGAATTGAATCTTGAGGCCGAGAGCGATCCTGGGCTGCACAATCTCAAGAGCGACTCCACACAGGTCTTCACAGGACCGCGCAAAACATTTCGTTTTTGAAAGTTTTTAAGAAAGTGACAAATCACTCGCGCTGAAGATAGTGTGGAACCAGTCTGGATCAAACCAGGGTCCTTCTCAGTACTCACGCCGACAAGCATGATTTCATTCATTAACAGCTTAGCATGCCTCTCTTTCTCTCCATTTGATCAAAGTTTTGCAAAACTCGAGGAATTATTTCCTCTTCGTTTTCATCACCGCAGTGTTCAAAATGGAGTTTTATGAAAAGCTTAGGTCATTACAACGATGTTTAAGGCACAAGAGAGTAGGCGAAATGCACTGTCGTTCCATTCACATCCTCTGGCACAACCAGCTGAATCAACAAGTACGGAAATGTGATAGCCGCGGCTGTTTCATTTAGATTTCTCAGATGCAACTGGCTCCTCAACCGAGACGGATTCAAAAGGAAAAACAAAAGGATAATTACAAAACGGCGCTCGAGGCAACAACCCCAGAATCACCTGGTATACTATACAAGAGGGACTGACTCATTACAACAAGACAGACCCTGTAAGCAAAAAGACTGACCTAATACAGAGAGACAAACTCAAGACAAAACAAAAGACTGACTCGACACCTAAGTCAGAATTTACAAAATTAACATTAACAGATGCCCAAAAAACGCGTGCCAAACGCCACATCCAAAAATGCGCCGGGCACTGCCCGCAGGCGGTTCACCTTCTGGTTACATACTCGCAGTATCTGTGTCCTCGAAATCCAACAACTGGGTGGTGACGGACTTGGCTGAGGTGGGCGGGAGGATGGCCTCGTTGTCAATCAAATCTTGCACCTCATGACGGAGGCGGAAGCAATTGTCGGTAGGGCGGCCTGTCTGCTGGTGGTACGCACAGTACTGAGCAGGATCATGTGTAGCAGGGAGATTCTTCGGGAGGGGTCGAGGCTCCAGGGGCTTGAGATGCCCTCTCTCGGCAAGGATTTGAAGTGCCTTGGACAATGTCATGTAGAGAGCATGGAAGACCCTGCGCCCTCGAGGCAGGTATTTTGGAGCCTGAGCACTCTTGCTAGATGCACTAGCGAACGGATCGGCGGGTGCGGTCTTGGATTTCTAATCCTTCCCGGATGCAGGGTTGGGAGCGGGAAGAACTGTCTTGGCATGACGGGGCCTATCCCGGTTCTCTGATTGACTGGAACTGCCCTTAGGCGGAGTGGGGAAAGCGTCCTCTACAGCTTTTGTCACAACTGCAGATATCTGTTGCTTGTTCATCCCCCTGGCTTTCAAAGCCTCTACTGCCCACAGCAGCTGTTCGATAGGGTCAGCATCTGTCTTCATCTTGCCTTTGTCTCGGGCCTCAGCCTGATCAAGGGTTTGAGTTGACACTGACATGTCATTGTTATAACTGGAGGCCATCTCTGGTTGACTAAGTTCAATAACAATTCGGCCCAACAACGGGGGCTCCTGGGGTACAAAGCTCCCGGCATACGGTGCGGCTGGCGATGAAACTGACATTCCATAGGCGAGATCCGTCACGGATCTTTGAAGATCACCTATCATTCCCATCAGTTCAAATGTAGTAGGCTCACGAGCCTGATATAGTTGGGGGGCCCAAACTGGGTGCGCAGCCGGCGATCTAGGTGGATGCGGCATATCAACAGTAGTCTCATCGCGTAGGGTGATTCCTTGATCCAACGCGGCCGTCATGACCACGATCTCTTCTGAATTCTGTGTCATGCTCGGTCCTGCCTCAGCAAGGAGAAGACACTAGCTGTTCTGTCATGCTCGGTCCTGCCTCAGCAAGGAGAAGACACTAGCTGTTCTGGATCGATTCTCTGAATCTCTGAACTGAAACGGAAAAACAAGCAGCATTTTAGCCCCAAACAGATCAAACACGGGTGTAGTCGAACAACTGCACTCTGCTACTGAACACTGTTCCCCAGAATCACTATTCAAAACTGAACTGATACCTGCAGACATAACTGATTCATAACAACACTGATACTGGTGCCTTCAGGCCGGATACCTAAACTTGCAAACTGATATATGCGTTCCCTGCAGAGATACACTCTAAAAGCACATAACAGGTAGAAGAGAACCAGTACACCCCTATGTTGGGGTAGGGTTTCCCTGTCCTATTTTGTCAGGAGCTAGGGTTTCACTACGCACGCAGCGGTTTCAAACAACCTATATCGGGTAAGTAACCTGTCCTAGATTGGAATGGTCACTATGGATCCGAATATGCACTAGGTCGAATGGTCAAAACAAGGGTGCCCCGGTAAAACCGGGGTTTGTGTTCCCATGCTGTCAG
>JAPPVO010003457.1:0-21057 GCA_030407325.1 Camellia japonica | reverse complement strand
TTGTTGATACAAGATTGATATGTTCAATGAGGGATTACACTTGTATCATGCTTGAGTTATCATGTTTTTGAGTTGTTTTTACATGAATTTGGGCTTGGAAATGAGTTTAGGAAAGTTTGCATCTTTGAACCATTTTCAGACTGTCTGATTTTGCCCAAACCGCACGAGCGACCACGGGCACCGCACGAGCGGAACATGAAGAAAAAAAGAGGTTTTCATTCTGCTCTTTGGGTGCTCGAGAGGCTGGTTTTTCCACTCGAGCGGATTTAGGCCGCACGTGCGGCCAGCCCTATTTCAGCTTATACATAGTAACTTCAAATAGGCATATATCCCTCATCTGGACTCCGTTTTAGACGATTCTTGAGGCTAAATTCAAGCCCCGGAAGTCTAGTTTCCAATGGTCGTGGTCTAACATCCAAATTCTAAGTACAAAAATAGATATTTGGCCCTATGCCGTTTTGATATATGATTGGGTCCGAGGCCGTTTTGTTATATTGTTGGGCTTGAGGCCGTTTTGATATATGATTGGGCCCGAGGCCGTTTTGATATATGATTGGGCCCGAGGCCGTTTTGTTATATGTTGGGCCGGAGGCCGTTTTGTTATATGTTGGGCCTGAGGCCGTTTTGATATATGATTGGGCCCGAGGCCGTTTTGATATATGATTGGGCCCGAGGCCATTTTGATATATTGGACCCGAGGTCGTTTTGTTATGTGTTGGGCCTGAGGCCGTTTTGTTATAAGTTGGGCTTGAGTCCGTTCTGTAAATGTGATTAAAAGAAAAGTATGAACTTCATTATTTGGTAAGCTATGGAAGGATCAATGAATGGTATTTGATATTATGTGCTTTCGAAACGATTTTTTAATATGGCAAGATTTTTATAGTGATTAAATGAAACATAAGGCTCATATATTTAGCCCCTTATATGGAGATTACTCATTGGGCTTCCAGCTCACTCCATTTATTTGTATGTATGTAGGTGAGCATCTGGAAGTTCCACATTGGAGATCTCATCGAAGTCAGGCTTTTATAAAGCCACCCAAGTTGCACCGCTACATCGGGGCTCTAGTGGTGTTTTGGCCAAGCTTAAGAAGCTTGGGTTTTGTATAGTCTATGATGTTTTAAGTTTTGCTTCTAGGTTATGTATATATAATGTATGTGTATAAGTGTTATGGCATATGTCATGAAGTGTGATATGAGATTTAATATGTATGTTTCTGATCATGGCATGTATGTACAGCTCAATGGACTCCTTCTCATTATGTGCTTCCATTATGGCCCCATTAACATAAATATTTTGTATGTTCGTTTGAGGCCTTCGGTAACCCACGGATTACTGGCCGGTTATGACCCAAACTTTTAGGGGCAGGTTCGGGTCATGACAGAGTGGTATCCGAGCACGAGTTGCTACCTCACACATGAGTCCAATTGAGCAATAAGGAGTCTAGAAAAGAGATAGGAACATTTGCATTTTGTGCTACTAGTGTGTGAGATAAGATGTGAATCCATGATCTTTATATGAGCATGAGTATGAAAGGTATGAAAGATATGAAGGCTAGTGTGCCTTCTAAACTTCTTGTGGAATGTAAAGTATATGTGAATACATGTGTAAGTATAATTATTGTTTGAGCAAGTATGGTTTTATTTGAGCATGAACATAGAAATTGTGAAACCTTGGGTACGTTTCTAATCTTAGCATGAGAAGTAACTTATGTGTTATGAGTATGAACAGAAACTATGCAAATTGATGAGTAATTTTGATTTCGATATGAATGAGTGACTTATGTGAACATTAGTATACAAACATGAGGGTTATATGATTTACGTGAACCCACATATGCACTTTTGTTGGAATGTTAATTGATTATGGATAAATATCTCTCTGTACCCTTGTTCGAGATGATTGTTATAGTATTGATCTTCACTCCCTGGACCATGGGAGTTAACGCTACAACTATGTGGCTAGATTGGATACCACGTATAATAAATCCCATATTAGCTGTGATTACATACCATGCTTAGTTAACGTGGACGAGATTATTTGATTGGGTTCTTAGAATCATGAATTTGTGATGATATGATCTACTTGGAATTTCCGTATACCAAATTCTATATTATATAAGCACTTTATGTTATGAACAACTATGTGCCCCGTGTATCTATATGTGAACTTATTCGAAGGAAACTATATGGTATAGAATCTTAGCCACTTTGATATGAACCATTATGATGCCTGATTTGGAGAACAAATGAACTTAGCATGATTGTGCGACTTTGGCCGAAATCTCTAGGTGAACTGATTGGACCCTTAGAACCAAACGTACCATGTTTGAGAACGATGTGATAGGACCTTTATCTGATTTGATTTGATGAGAATCTCTATTTAGTTTGTTTTCATTCTAGACGAATTATGAATTGTTAGCAAGCATGATTGGGTTATATTGTGATAAGGATCGTGTGTAGATTGCCAGCAATAGACATGAACCTTATTAAGCACCAACATTCGGCTATGGGGCAGATATGTAGTATGGGTGAAGTAGGTTATACAGGGCTGGCAACTGATTGATTTATCAAATTGCTACTTCTATGTTAACGTGTTTTGACTTGATGCTATAAGAATTGTTACTCGTGAATTATGTGTTTATGAACACTACTTGAGAAAAACCTTAACTATTTGGGAGTATTTGAATTGTAATTGGTACTATGGGGTTGTGAGAATTACGCACGTCATGTGATTAATTGTTTCAGTGTTATCCCTGCCAACTTAGGAGTGCGTAGGGAGAGATCAACAAGAATATGTTTCGTAAAGTGTGAGGAGACTTGAACTAGAATTGAATTCCTTATGGTTGCGTAATCGATTATTGGTAAAGTTATAACTTGTCTACTTGGGCATTTGAAACTTAATTTGAGATTGCTAAAACAATTGGGATGAGAATACTTCGATTTGCTAAGATAACTATTGAACATTTTTATTACGTGTGAACAAACGTTTATATGATGATTGATTCAGGACCCGTTCTTTTATTCGACCGATTTGGTTATAAATGAGTTGATCATTGGGGCTAATGTTATGTGTTTTGTGTCTCATCATTATCCGAAGGATCCATATTATTTGGAAGTGCTATACTATGAATTTGATTCAATACTTTTGTTATGAATTATTAGGGTGTACCTTCGAATATGATAATTAAATGTTAATCATATACCTATGTGAGTTGTCTCTAACTTCTGAGGATAAATGACTTTTCTTGTGGGACTAATGGAGTAAATCCCCACCCTTTTGATTTGCTATTGACGACTTGCAAAGTGTTTAAGAATGCGCATCCGAATTATTGTTGCAAAAGTATTTGTGGACCGAGATGTTGAATTTGTTATTGATATTGTGTTTCAACACTTACTTGTTTGGAAGACTTCATATGAGATGTGAATAGAGGATTATTTTGATTTATTTGAAGTTAAGTGGGATCATGAGTATCATTTGTGATTAATCATCAACTATTTGGAGGTATGTGGGTTATTTAGAGTCATGTAATTGTTAGACGATATGTGGTTATTTAAATAAAAGTATCTAAAGTGATGTGTTAGATGAGAGTAATGTGTCAAGATTGTACGTTTGTGGCTTGATGTTATGAGGTTGATTCTGAGATTGGCTGGGTAACCTTTGATACTAATATCCAATGGAACGGATCATGAATTTGGGGTTATTAACCATTTAGGGAGGATGAGTTGAACTTCTGTGATGAGAAAATCGAAAGGTAAAAAAAGTTGCTTGAGGAAAGAGGGAGAAGTAACAGGATCGAGACATACAATTTGTTTCCCATACGAGTACACAAGTTTGAAGGACTAAACTTCCCAAAGGAGGGAAGGCTGTGATAACCCAACCCGTATTATGCTTAATTATACACGTGTTTATGTGTTTAATATGAATTTGCGAGTTAAGTATGTGAAATATGTGATTTTGGATTTTATATCTGTTGAATGTAGGAAAATCTGTTGCAATTAGAACTTTGAACTGAAAATTGAAAGTCATAGAGGCGCAATAAACCAAAACCGACTTCATATCTGTGATTAGCATGATTTTTAGAGCCTTCAATGGAATTTTGTAAAATTACGATTCGTAATGTTTTAATTGGCCTATATTATATTTATACCTTTCTAGTTCTTGAGTGGATGATTTTTGGTTGGAAAAGCTTTGCTAGAGGAGGAGTTAAAGAGAGAAAAAGAGGAAAAGCAAGAGATTTGGTGGAGATTCAAGGAGCAAACCCTAGATTGAGCTAAGGTATGGAAATTTACTTGGAATTCTTGTATATAACTCATCTCTTGCTTGAAAACATATAGAGATTTGAAGATTTGAAACCCTTTTGGGTTAGGGTTTTGGGTTATGTGTTTATTTGAGCTAAACTAAGAAATTGGAACTTGAATGTTTTGATTTTTCATGATTAGAGTTCAATCTTGTGAATAATGTATGAAACAAACCCTAGATAATTCATGAAAACAAGATGTGTTGAAAGATTGCTCATGTATCATGTATTTTGAATTTGTGTATGTAATGTATGAAATTGTGAAAAGATGAGACCATGAAATTATTGTTGCTGGAAGATTGATATGTTTAATGAGGGATTACACTTGTATCACGCTTAGTTATCATGTTCTTGAGTTGTTTTTACATGAATTTGGGCTTGGAAATGAGTTTAGGAAGTTTGCATCTTTGAACCATTTTTGGACTGTCTGATTTTGCCCAGACCGCACGAGCGGCCACGGGCACCGCACGAGCGGAACATGAAGAAAAAAAGAGGTTTTCATTCTGCTCTTTGGGCGCTCGAGCGGCCGGTTTTTCCGCTTGAGCGGATTTAGGCCGCACAAGCGGTCAAAGTGCGCACACATGCGGCCGGCCATGTTTCAGCTTATACATAGTAACTTCAAATAGGCATATCTCCCTCATTTGGACTCTGTTTTAGACGATTCTTGAGGCTAAATTCAAGCCCCGGAAGTCTAGTTTCCAATGGTGGTGGTCTAACATCCAAATTCTAACTACAAAAATAGATATTCTCAAATTAGTGAAGGCTGTTCATTTTCTTTTAACTGTTTCATGCCATTTTCTACCCTAACTTAGTTCCCTTTCGCTTCTTGCTATTTTCTTGAACCTTAAATATGTAAACATGATATTTTCAATGGAAAACATATGTGATTGTTGTAGGAGACATTAAGTTAAGTCATGAACATTTATGGCCGTTTAAAATACATCTGTGGCACAAGCTTTGTACGTGAATTACATGTAGAGAAATTTAGCATTAAACACTTGAGAGGGATTAAAGAATGGGGAATGACTGAACGGATATGTAATGAATAAATCGATTGAAATTGAAAGTAATGTGTTTTGAAATGTTATGCTTGGTTATGTTTCTATAGGCTGAGTCGTTAAGGAGTGTCATCCGACCAAGCACTATGAGTAATTTTCTTTGTAACAGTATTTTCATATGAAATACTCTAGAATTGTGAAACTTATGCTTTGTATAACTTATGTGCCTTGACGAGCGTTTACGAAATGATAAAATATGCTTGAAATCTTCAGAGTAATCATGCTATGGCAAGTTTCCAAAAGAATGTTTGGATAAGAATGAATGAGTCTCCTTTTGAGCGACGATTATGATAAATTGGGAAAATGTGCTTTAAACCTTAGTAACTGTTATTGGTCTATGGTCCGTTGGACATTTTGTATAAGCTGATGATTCGCTATAAACATTTTGTATGATGTCAATCTTTGACGATTGTCCTGTATGGTAATTCAACAATTAATTAAAGCCTAAATCACGGTGAGCAATTTTTATAGTATTGTACATAAATGTTCTTCGTTGTGCACTTGAGCCATGAATGGTAAATTGTGTCAATGTTGCATTTTGTTATATGTTGGGCCTGAGGCCATTTTGATATATGATTTGGCCCTATGCCATTTTGATATATAATTGGGTCCGAGGCCGTTTTGTTATATGTTGGGCCCGAGGCCGTTTTGATATATGATTCGGCCCGAGGCCGTTTTGATATATGATTGGGCCAGTGGCCGTTTCGATATATGATTGGGCCCGAGGTCGTTTTGTTATATGTTGGGCCTGAGGCCGTTTTGATATATGATTGGGCCCGAGGCCGTTTTGATATTTGATTTGACCCGAGGCCGTTTTGTTATATGTTGGGCCTGAGGCCGTTTTGATAAATGATAGGGCCTGAGGCCGTTTTGTTATATGTTGGGCCAGAGGCCGTTTTGATATATGATTGGGCCCGAGGCCGTTTTGATATATGATTGGGCTCGAGACTGTTTTGTTATATGTTGGGCCTGAAGCCGTTTTGATATATAATTGGGCCCGAGGCCATTTTGTTATATGTTGGGCCTGAGGCCGTTTTGATATATGGTTGGGCCCGAGGCCGTTTTGATATATGATTGGGCTCGAGGCCGTTTTGATATATTGGACCCAAGGTCGTTTTGTTATGTGTTGGGCTTGAGGCCGTTTTGTTATAAGTTGGGCCCGAGTCCGTTCTGTAAATGTGATTAAAAGAAAAGTATGAACTTCGTTATTTGGTAAGCTATGGAAGGATCAATGAATGGTATTTGATACTATGTGCTTTCCAAACGATTTTTTAATATGGCAAGATCTTTATAGTGATTAACTGAAACATAAGGCTCATATATTTAACCCCTTATATGGAGATTACTCATTGGGCTTCCAGCTCACTCCGTTTGTTTGTATGTATGTAGGTGAGCATTAGGGAGTTCCACACTGGAGGCCTCATCGAAGTCAGCCTTTTAAAAAGCCACCCAAGTTGCACCCCTACATCGGCCTCTAGTGGTGTTTTGGCCAAGCTTGAGAAGCTTGGGTTTTGTATAGTCTATGATGTTATAAGTTTTGCTTCTGGGTTATGTATATGTAATGTATGTGTATAAGTGTTATGGCATATGTCATGAAGTGTGATGTGAGATTTAATATGTATGTTTTTTATCATGTCATGTATGTACAGCTCAATGGACTCCTTCTCATTATATGCTTCCATTATGGCCCCATTAACATAAATATTTTGTATGTTCATTTGAGGCCTTCAGTAACCCACAGATTACTGGCCGGTTATGACCCAAACTTTTAGGGGCGGGTTCGGGTCATAACACAATCTGTACCCATCAACAATACTCTCTCACTCAAATCTTTCACTTCAACCCAGCTGTGCTCTTCTTCATTCAACTTATAAACCTTGAAACGAACAGAGAAATTCTGGGAAAGCTAGAGAAATTTTCTTTGCATTTCCATAGAATTTCTCTAGATTTTCTTTGAATTTTCTTTGAATTTCTGAATCGCGAAATATAAGATATTAGGAGAACAAAAAAAAGTAAATAGGTATTTAACCATGCTAAAAAATCAAATCACAACTATCACCAAATATATGATATACGCAGAGTTGATGAAAAGCAAATAGGTATTTAACCATGCTAAAAAAATTCAAAAATTCAAAATTGAACTTTAAACAGAACACATTACCCATAAGATTAGTCTCAACTTCATCCCTTTTGTCGCCATCCCGAAATTGCGATTATCTTCTCCATTCGCCAATTTCTGCAGAAAAACACCTGGTGGCGTCAAACTTAAACCCTAAATCAAATTCTTCAAACATAAAAAAAAGTAAATACTTTAAAATTCAATCAACTATACATATATACAGATATATACAAAATTGCAAGTTGTTTGTCTTAGACCTTCGGGATTGGAATCAGAGTCGCCATCGTCGTTGTCATCAGCACTGTAATCGAACTCCTAAGCACTGTGCTAAGCCATTTGCGCATTACGATCTTAGGTCAGAAGAGTTGTAGGTAGGAGCAACCGAAAGAACATATTTCAGCCTAACTTCTCTACAATTCCTTTTAAGTCATCGGAAAGAAAGAGAAACAGCAACCCTAGAAATGCGAAGAATTCTAGAGAGAGAAAGCATATACATACATATATACACACACACACACACACAAAGGTTTGATTTGAAAGAGTCAAATTGCTCTATGATATATGGGTGTGGGGTTGAGGGACGTTAGGCATCATAAAATAATATTGTGGATCTCTTCCATTACTAAAAATGGGAGAGGGATCTTAGACTGATTTTTCCTATCTAAATTACACCTAATTTTACATTTAAAATGAAAATCTAAATGTAATTTCAAAATATTTAATGAAAAATCTAAATTAAAGTTTTAGAGAAAAATCGTAATTTATCAAATGGTTATAAATTCAAGTACACTTGTCTTAATCCTATTGAAAAAAAACATTTAAAAAAAATTGTAAATTTTTAAATAAAAAATTTAAATTAATAATTAACAAATATTTTTATAAATTAACAGATCACGTCTCTAAACTAAGTTCGAAACTAAAAACATAAATCATGGGTTTGCTCAATGTGATCTTGAATAATTTTTTAGATGTAAAGATATTAGTAATATTTTAATAATAAATATATAAATTTCTTAACTAAAATTTTAAAATACAAATAAATAAACATATATATATATATATATTTAAAAAATTAGAACTTTTATTTCTTTTATGTTTTGGCTGCATTGGCTTAACTCCCGAAACGCCAACTATCTTTCCAAGTCCACCACTATCACTGCCCTAAAATTCCTTCTGCATCGAAAATTTATACCATAACCAAATTTACATATAAAAAGTTTAGGATAATTTGCACTGATCTCTCCTAAAATTTAGAAAAATACAATAAGTCTTACAATTTCGATATAATTATACTGACCACTTTTTTAGTATGGTTAAATAGACCAAACTAATACAGATGTTATGAAAACACAAAAATAAACAACATAAAATATATATTTTCATATAAAAGAGATGACAATATTATTATTATTTTTTTTTTGTCATTTATTCACCTAACAAATTATTGATGAATATTGGGTTAAGTACTATGTGAATCAAAATCTTAAGAGAATTCAATGTAATTATGTCAAAATTGAGAGACTTACTATTTTTTTTTTCAAACTTCAAAAAGATCAGTGAAATTTACCCAAAAATAAGTCTTTCCAAGAAAACCTTTTTAACGAACAATTTTTTTTTTTTTATCATTGTTTAAAGGCTTAGTTGCACTTTTCACTCAGGTTGACTCAAATTTGATTTTAATTCCTATAGTTTTAATTTAAACAATTTGTTTCCTACTCTTTAACTCTAGTTTTAATTTGGTTGTTTTGTTTAAATTTTTGTTAATTTTTGGGGTAAATTACACCAGTAATCCTTACATTTTGTCCCTACACTTTCAATTAACTCAATTTTGACCCTTAATTTTAAATTTCATGTCAATTGAAATTGGCATACATAATCCTTAGGATGCCCCTATTTGAAGCTGCACATGATGAGATGTCCAAAAATCTATGGTAATGAAAAAAGTGATAGTGATAATAGACTGGACTTCTATTTTCCTATAGTAGTATGCATGAAATGGAGTTGTTCAGTTGAGAAGCTGGGAAAAAGGAAATGAGCTTTCTACTATTTTATGGGGTTAAGAGAAGTTAGGCAACAAAGAGATGGTGAGAATTTACATTGCCTCAGTTGTTGGCTTGAATGCCAATTTATAGAATACATCTTGTAGATACAAACAAAAAGCTAAAAACAAAAGGTTTTCTAGTCTAACCTTAGGCTTTCCCAATCTTCTAAGTCTAGAAACAAAAAAGTCTGCAAACTAATAAATACAAAGGCAAAAAAGTCTTTAGAAATATAAATGAAAAGCTACAATTATTTGCCATCTTTTGACAAACTACCAATTATATACACTGCCTACCCTCCCGTGGTTCAAAGAGATAGACTGATATAGATAAGATTTGGTTGATCTTATTTGTCATGCAGCATCAGCAGAAAGGATTTGTTTGGCCACTTTTCGCCTAATAATGCAGGTTGCTCCACGTGTCTTGGATAAGGTTAGAGTTGATTATGAGACAACTGCATGTGATAATGGGGTCCACTATGCTTCCAACCTGTTTACGAGATTATGATATTTATCATTAGGGGTGTAAATCCGGCCTGGTCCAGCCCACTCGGGCCGGGACGGGCCATGGGCCAAAAAATTAAGCCCAGGCCTAGACCCAAGCCCAGGGGTATTCGGGCCTTGGGCGGGCCAACCCAATGGGCGTGGGCCTAGCCTCAGGCTTGGGCAGGCCTAACCAAATTTTTTTTATTTTTTAAATTTTTTTTCTACCAAAATTTTATTATTTTCCATTAAAAAAACACTAGGCCTTGGGCAGGCCGGGCCCTAAGTGGGCCTTAAGCGGGCATATGGGTCAAGCCACGAGCCGAGCTTCAAAACAATGGCCCAGGCCCTAGCCCAGGGGCTCGGGCCTAGGCCCAAGCGGGCCTAAACGGGCCAAGCCCATCTTGGGATGCGGGCAGGCTTCAGGCCATCCACAGGCCATGGGCCATTTTTACACCCCTATTTATCATCAGTCTCTAATGGAGGGAAATCAGGATCCTGGCTGTATTGCTCATTTCAAAATTGTTCTAAATCATCCGCGGCCATGGCTAATTCCAACGAAAGATCCAAATTATTTCTCTTTTTGAGATTTAATAACATGTCAAGAGCCTCATTAATTTGTATAGGAGACCTTTGATATGCTATGGGAAAATGAGTTAAAAATAGTATTCTACCATCTGTGACCATGAATGGCAACTTTGCTAAGCCATGGCTATTAGAAGCGCTTGTGAAACAGTTATTAGTCTATCTATCCAATATTCTGTTAAAGGAAGTTTTTGAATATTTTCCAATCTCCCTCCGGCGCTCTTCATCCAAGTAGTCATCTTCAAATTCGAAATCTTTTGTTTCTTTAAGATACCAAATTTGATATGGTTGGAAAAAATATTCTCTTTCTCGCCAACCGATTGTACTGGAGATCCAAAAAATAAAATATTTACTCCATCAGAAGCCTTTTACTACCCATGAGAGCATTGCTTTTATGATCATTGGATACTCTATCCACTGAATTAGATCTAAAATTTGGAAAATAGCTTGATTAGTTATTTCCCAATATATGCCTTCAAAAAATCACATGTCATGATTTGCTATGATGGTTATTTTGGGAATTCCATCTTTAAAATTTAATTTATCATAGGATCGTTCTAAGATTTGTCTAATCTTATCACAATAATCCTCAACTTGATTTTTTATTAAAAGAAAATTTTCTTTTGGAAGCAAAGTTCTTGCTTTTTCAAAAATAATATATTTCTATTCATTTGGTTTAAATGTTCCAGAATTATATCCACAAATTGGTTCTTCTTTTTGTAATTTTATGGGTATAGGATTTTTTATAGCGATTCTGGTTTAGACCCGACGCATTTGATGTCTTGGATCCGAGTTCATTGTCTTATATGGTTGTTCATGTCTTATTTCTCCTTATTCCACATTGTGTTTGGAACAGGTCGGGATTTAGTTTTTCAAAATGGTTCCTGCCCAGATTTTGGCTTCTTGTGCTTGAGTGGTCCTTGAGAACTCTCAGTACTTTTGCAAGCCTGTAGAGATACTAGGAGTTAGTATTCTTCGCTCGAGCGATGTTCGCTCGAGCAGGACTTCTTGAACTTGAGTGGTGGTCTTCTGTCTGCAAAACTTCTGGGAGTTTGTATTCTTTGCTCGAGCGGTCACTTCCTACGTTCAAGCAGTCTCACTTATTGTGTCTGGTCGCTTGAGTGACCTTCCTTCGCTCGAGCAGTCTGCACGTATATCAAGTCGTAAAGTTCACTTTTTCAGTCACTTTTTCACACCTCTCTCTCTCTAAATCTCAGATCCACTCTATTTCTCTCTCTCTCTCTCTCTCTCTCTCTCAATCATCTCTAAGCTCTATATACACCTCGATCCACCCATTTCTACACCATAGTCCATTTGTTATAAAGAGAGAGCACATTGATGGCTTCGTTTTTATCAGTGAAGTTTGTGTTTTCAACTCTGTTGAGTTCTACCCATCTCTCCTTTGGGTCTTCTTCTTTGAGGTAGGGATATCTTTGCACTTTCTTACGATTTTTAGCGTAGTTATTTTTGTTTTTGAAGCAACATTGTGATTTGAGGATTTTTGAACAATCTAAGGTTTTGGCTTGAATTCAAAAAGAGGGGTTTTCATATGGGTTGTTGGAAATGATTAAGGAAATGTATTTATTGTTGAGTTATGATGAAATAATGGATTTTTATCTTTGAAATTGATTTATAAAAGAAAGGGGATTTTTCCCTAAGAATATCAAATGTTGATTTTGAAATGATAAATGGAATTGATATTGGAAACGAGGAGTTGGATTGACGTTGATGAGGATGGCGGAGTTGGATATGTATTATCACTTCTATCTTGAGATTTTTGGAAAGTTTATATGTATGAAAATTATTTATCTGTTTAGAGATATCTGTTTTGGGCTATTGGTGGAGGATATCTATGACTGTTGTAGAAATTGCATGAGAACTAGGAGAATTGAAACAATTTTCTCATCTATTGCATTGAGCATTTATAGCGATCCCGGTTTTCCTCTCATTGTTTATTGTATTTCGGACTCGGTTCCGTGGATGGTCGTTGTTGTCTGTGTTGCACTTCCGTCCTTTAACTCTTTTAATTTGAGTTTAGAATGTCTTGGGCATGTTTCGAACAGGTTGGTTGAGCTTTGGTCTTTATTCTTGATGCCCAGATTTTTGATGATACGCTCGAGCGGGTCCCTTTGCGCTGGAGCGGAGTTTGCATCCTTTTAGCATTTTGTGCGTTTGCAAAAATACTACAGGTGTGTTTTTCACGCTCAAGCAGATTTTCTTACGCTCGAGCGGGTCGCGCTCGAGCAGATATCCTTGCACTCGAGCGGGTGTTCGATGTCTGTAAAAGTACTAGAAGAGTGTAATATACACTCGAGCAGGTTCCTTTTTGCACTCGAGCGGGTGGTGTCTTGTTTTGTGCCTTGGCGCTCGAGCGGGTATTTTTAGGCTCGAGCGGGTTAAGTTTTTGTGTCTGACGCTCGAGCGTCATATTCTCCACTCGAGCAGGTCATACGTATATCAGATCTGGACTGCGTTATTTTAAGTCACTTTTTACACTTTCTCTCTCTCTCTCTCTTACTTTTCAAAACCTTATTTTGAGAGCTTCTCTCTCTAGAATACAACTTCTCTCTAAGGTTTGATCTAGTTTGAGTCATCTTCCACCCTTGTCCTTTTGTAAAAAGTGTAGAGCTTGGCTTGGGCTACCTTTCCATCCGAGAATCTTGAGTTTTGGAGCATTTCGAAGTTTTTCATCTTCTCCATTTGGTCTCATCTCTTGAGGTAGGGATAACTACTCATCTTTATGAGTTTTGACATAGATTTTGGGCATTTTGTATAAATGGGTTGATTTGGGTGTTAGGGTTTGAGATTTGGAACATTGAGAAAGAGGGGTTTTATTATTTTAACCCATACATGTGTATTTTGGGTCTTAAAATGAGATTAGTAATGTTTATTGTTGATGTTCGGACCGTTGGGTCAATATTGGGAAAAATGCCATATTTGGGTTTTATTGGGTCATTAGTGTAATTAATGATTTTCATTGTGAAATATGAAATGGAGTTGGAAATAATGAAATTGAGTAGTAATGAGAATGAATTGTGGAGTTGGATAAGTTAATCACTCACCTTTGGAAATATTGATAATTTATCTGTTGATGTAATTATTATCTGTTTAGAAATAATTGTTTTGGGCTATCGGTGGAGGATAGTCTTGATTGTTGTAGACGATGCATGATGATTAGGAAAATTAAAACTAATCAATTGAATATGTCATGGAATATGACGGTTGGAATAATACATCAAATATGTGTATTGATTGATCATGTATATGATAATTGCTTATATACATTGTAGTGTGTGGGAGGAGATAGGGGATGTACTCCACGGTTTGGGAGGAGATAGGGGATGGACTCCTAAACTGAATGTTATTTGGGAGGAGATAGGGGATGGACTCCATTGATACAGTAAATCTGTATATCATTTATGAAGTATGGAAGTGTTTTAGTATGATATTGAAACAGCAAATATGTGTATCTATTATGAAGTATGGAAGTGTTTTGATATGAGTTGTTATCTCATTTAATAAGGAAATGCTTTAAAATGAGTCGTAGTCTCATTAAATTGTTGGCCAGGTTCTGAGCCTTGTTATGAATTGTAAACTTGATAAGTTAAGGAAAGCGAAAGTGAAATATGGACATGTCTGCCATGGAATTGGATTTGTGTGGTACGTTGGTTTGTATGAGTCAAACATTTATCAAATGCTAATGGTTTAGTTATTGTTCATATTATGTTTAGCATATCTCTACTGGGCGTTGGCTCACCCTATATGGGACATCATTTTCAGGTGCATGTGATATGCCGCCTCCAAGGTCTTAGCTTGGGAGGTTGTAGAAGTTGAAGGCTTTTCTTTTTGTGATTTTTTTTGTGTATTACATGTAAATCAAACCAATGGCTTATTTTGTGTTTTGAGTTAGTACTCTCCTTTTTTGTAACCAAGTGTTGGCTTGGAAAGTTGTAAGCCCGTAGGGCATTTACTTTTGATGTCAACATGTAATACTTTTGTAATGAACACTCTGATGAATGAAATTATGCTTTACTCTGTTATGTCTAAGTATGTCAAGATTGTATGATTTATGGGTTTATTTTGAGGGCGTTACAGCATTATTGTATATTTAACACATTGAAAATGTCTATTGTTTTGAGAAAAAAGAGGTGAATAACTTGGTGAATCTAGGTAGGGGGTGTGGTTACGGTATTAGGTTGGTCTGTGTTGGTGAAAGTCCAGAAACCCGTGCGGTTAGGTGTTTAGCCTTCTGGTTAATACTGGTAAAAATGATAATTGGTAGTACTTGTATAGTCTACTTGCAGATACGTACCTAGGGATTCCTAGAGTGTGATTCACTACCCTATTTTCTATTGTAAAGGAAATGATTTCATGGGTTGAGATATAAACCCGACATTGCATGGTTTTGGAAAGAGATATAAAAGTGTTTTCGGCATGAGCATTGCATGTGCATACATCTTATATCTTTGTTAAGATTCATAAACTATGTTAGAGTATTTCTACTAGGCTTTGGCTCACCCTATGTGGGGAAACCATTTTCAGGTACTGATGATATGCCTCCGCCAAGGCAATAACTTGGGAGGATTTGGAGCAAGAGCTTCATTCTGTTTGTTTGTTGTATTTGTTTTGTGCAAGCCTAATGCTTTATTTGTATTGGGTTTAATCTCACTTTTGTTGTAACCAAGTATTGTCTTGGAATATTGTAAGCCTTTAGGGCATTTCTTATTTGTTTTTAACTCTTATTTCATATCTTTAACTTGAAACACATGCTACAGATTCAGGGTTAGGACTTGTGAATGTATAATCGCATGTGTTACCTTTTGTACCAAGGAATCATATGAAATGAAAGGATACTTATTTCAGAAAACTATATGTATACATTGTTGTTATTACTAATATTGTGGATGGTTTATTGTAATTATTTTGGGGCGTTACACTTTTTCTTGGTCTAATCCCATTCTCTAATAAAGGTATCTCTTTATCATGCCATAATTTACTTCATATTGCTTTAAGAACACATCCCCAACATGATTATGAGGCATCTGTTTCTAAAATTAATTTATCACCTAGTTTTGGAAGATAAACGTTTGGTAAAGTTTTAACATTTTCTTTAATTTGTTTAATTAAAGCAACATCCAATGTTGTCCATTCAAAAAGAACATTTTTCCTTAATTTGGTTAACCAAGGAATTTCTATTTTTGAAAGATTTTTGATAAAATTTCATCCATAATTTAAAATCCCTAATAAACTCTATAATTGTGTTATATTTTCAAGATTATCAAGAAAATCTCATACTTTAGACAAAATATGTTCCTGTAATTTTAAACATTTATGGTCTAATATTATTTCCAAAAATTCAATTGATTCTTTTCCTAGTTCAATCTTTTTTGGTGACAAAATAATTCCATGTTTTTGGAATTTTTCACAAAGTAATTTTAAATGTTTCTTATGCTCCTCTCGGATTTTAGAGAAGACAAGTATATCATCAATATAAACTACACAACAATCCTTAAGATCTTTAAATATTGTATCCATCCACCATTGAAATACCTATGGTGCTATATTTAAACCAAAAGGCATAACATTCCAGTGATAATGTCCTCTAGGTGTACTGAAAGCTATCAATTTTTTTGACTCATCAGTCAATTGAATTTGCCAAAATTCACTCTTAATATCGAATTTGCTAAAGATTTATAATCCTTTCTTGGAATAAAATATCCATCAAATTCTAAATTTTCATTTAGCCGTTTATAGTTGACTACTATTCGGCCTTTTTCTCGTTTAATTTCAGCATGGTTTCTTACCATAAAAATTGGACTAGAATGAGGCCTTCTAGTTTCTTCAATTAGCTTTTTGTCTAAAAGTTCCTAAAGTTGAATATCAAATTCATCTATTTCTTGTCTACTATAGATCATTGGTCTTACTTAATTATAACATTAGGGTCTTTCAATTTCAAATTACAATAACGCGAACTACGTTACCATAATTTTAATGGATTTTCAGTAAAATTTTCTTCTATAATTTTATAAATCCAATGTGATTCATCAATAGTTTTGATGATGGGAGTTAAATCACCATACGAAAAGAGCGCAAACTCTTTATTACAAATATATTTATGTTGTTCTAACAATGAAATATGAATTAAGACATTAATTTATGCTTAATGAAATGGCTTTTTCCTATATTTGCATTGGAAGGTATTTATATATAAAATTATTTCCAACAAGGAAATCTCCATGCATATAAGGAAAACATAAAATTTTTGGTATAATGAACTTGCAATCATTTAACCAAATAGCTATATTTTTAGCCTTGAATTGTATGGAAGTATGGTTTCCATCAATTCCAGTAACCAAAATAGGATGTTTCATTAATTTCCATTTTTCTTTTGGTATGACATTCCATTTACATGAGCTGATTGTAACTCCTGTGTCTATGAGAACACTGAGTCTATTGGACATTAGACCATCAATGGAAGTCCTCAAAATGCCTTTATTGTTTTCCTCTTTATTTTCCATCTTAATAATCTCCAAAACAGTAGACACAATAACTAAAAGCCACTCCATTACAGGCAACCAGACCATAGTTTCATCTGGTGGAAGCTTTGAAATGGGATTTTTCAGCCCTGACAATTCGCAGAATCAATACTTGGGAATATGGTACAAGAAAATATCTGTTAAGACTGTTGTATGGGTTGCCAACAGAGAAACCCTACTCATCGATTCATTAGGTGTCTTGAAGGTAATCAACCCTGGAATTCTTGCCCTTGTCAATGGTACCGGCAGTGTCATTTGGTCTCCCAATGTGACAAGATCTACACAGGACCTTGTTGCACAAGTTATGGAGTCAGGAAATCTTGTTATGAAAGATGTGAATGATAATATTTTGTGGCAAAGCTTTGATTATCCGTGTGATACTCTTTTACTAGGCATGAAGCTTGGAAAGAATTTTGTAATGGGCAAAGAGCGGCACCTCTCTTCATGGAAGAGCAGTGATGATCCAGCTCAAGGTGATTTTTCCTTTTGGTGTGATCCCCAAGGATATCCACAACTTATTCGGAGAAATGGTTCCATTGAGCTGCATCGATCTGGACCATGGAATGGTCTCGGATTCAGTGGGAGACCAAACCTTAAACCAAATTCCATCTACAAACACTACGCCAAAATTGAGCTTTAGCGGCGGGTTTTTTTCCGCCGTTAAAGGCTATAAAACTGTCGTTAAAGCCTTTAACGGCGGTATTAACGGCAGTTTTGTTACCGCCATTTATGCGCGTGTCGGAAAAAGTACAACCGTCATAAAAAGGTAAATTACCGTCGTTAAAAGTCGACCAAAAACGGCGGTAATATAAGACCAAAAACGGCGGTTCTTTACCGCCATAAATAGGTTCAAATTTTTCAAAAAATAATTCTTTCTTCTTGCACTGCCCAAGTCTTGAGCCCTCAACCTCTCATCCACCCACACCAACCACTCCACCACAGCCACTCTTCATGAAATATATTTCCTAAATAAATATTTAAACATTACTTTTACTTTATTGTAGATGGTCATGTTCAACCCTAGCTGCGCGTGGTCACCACTCACCGGAGCTCCGCCGGAGCTCGGCTGACAAAGACCGCCGTCATTAACGGCGGTAATGAGAGGGCTTTAGCGGCGGTTTCATTACCGCCGTTTAAAAATGGCTTTAGCGGCGGGTTTTTAACGGCGGTTTCATTACCGCCGTTAAAGGGTCATTACCGGCGGTTTTGTTAACGGCGGTAATGAAAACCGCCGTTAAAGATACATTAACGGTGGTTTCGTTACCGCCGTTAATAGTATCTTTAAATGGCGGTAACGAAACCGTCGTTAAAAAAACCGCCGTTAATGCCCTGTTTTGGCGTAGTGAAATATGGATTAGTTTTCACTGAGGAGGAGGTGTATTATGGTTATGAACTCATTAACAACTCAGTTGTTTCAAGGTTTGCTCTGAGTCATAATGGCATTATGTAGCGCTTCACACGGATTGATCGAACCCAGGAATGGGTCCTTTACTTGAGTTCACCGTCAGATAATTGTGATTATTATAAACGGTGTGGTTCATATGGTAGCTGTAACATTGAAAACATACCAGTATGTGGTTGTTTGAGTAAGTTTGTGACCAAATATCCGAAGCAATGGGAAAATGGAGATTGGTCTGATGGGTGTGTTCGGAGGACACCATTGGATTGCCGTAACGGAGATGGATTTCTCAAGTATTCACATTATAAAATGCCAGACACAAGATATTCCTGGTTTAACAAGAGCATGACCTTAAGGGAATGCAAGATGGTATGCTTGAAAAACTACTCTTGTGCGGCTTACACAAATTTAGACATAAGAGGAGGTGGAAGTGGCTACTTGCTTTGGTTTGATGAATTGATTGACATGAGAGAGTTCAGTGAAAATGGGCAAGACATTTACATAAGGATGGCTTCCTCTAAGTTGGGTAAGAATTCATACCAAACACATAGATTAGTGGTTTTACATTATAACTAAATGATGCTCTCTTTGACTGCCAAACACATACATTAGTGATTTTACAGGCATACAAGTGTTGATGCTTATAAAATTTGATTATATTTTAGGACAAAATATTTGCATGGTTCTTTTAGTATGCGTTTTATGTCATTTTAATCTTTTTAAGTTTCATTTTTGTCAAAAGAGGTAAGAAGGGGTCGGAATCTATCAAACCCTATAGTTTCAAGAATCGCATGAATCGTAAAATGTGAATCAAATCGTGAATCATGCGATTCATCATCAATTCTATCCCAAAATAGGTTCATGCACCTTTCAGGCACTTCCTTCACTGCCAAGTGCCAGAGCCTTTGGCTGCCACATATACAGAATATATCAAGACTCTCTATTGCAATCCCTGCTACACGAGCAGTTATTTGGTGAACTGGGAACACCACTTGGCCATGTGCCCATCTAATAATAGCAAGGCATGTGACCGTTATTAAGGAAAAGTAGAGGCAGTGATGTGATGTGGTCCATTGGGAAAATTATGATGGCCTTATTTGTTATTGTATTTTTTGTGTGAGGATTATTTTGGTAATTTTGCATTTTAAGGGTTTGAAGACTTTACAAATATGGCTCAATTAGGTCAGTTGAGACAGGGTCAATATGTGAGTAACCCTTGGGTTTATTAGAGTTGTGGCTCCATGTATCCTTCCCCCTTCTTTCCCCTTGTGCTTGTGGATTCAAGCCCCTTGGTGGACTCTAGGGTTTCCCCTTTTTTCTTTCTTCCCTCTTTTCTCCTCGTGAATTCAAGGCCCCTAGTGGACTTCTTCGGTTTGTCCTCTCTTGTGTCTCTTCATCCCTGAAGTTATTATCTATTGTATCTAAAATTTGTGTTTTAGTGAAATAAATAGACTGCAAATCGTTTTCTTTGTGTGATTTTTTCAAGTTACATCACAAAGTAACCACATGACCGCATACCATTAGAACACATGATTGCACTGAATTTTCTGCCCTACACACACCACCATACCATGACACCACCCATATAAAGTGCACTCAGCTGCAGTTGGGAGAAGACTTCATAGGGGAAAATCTAGAATCAAAAGCAGAGATAAAGTTCTATTCCTAAGTTGTACCTTTGGTTTAACTGTGAAGCGTATAAATTAAAGTAAACCAGGCTTGCAAACTTTCCGACAAAGCTAGGGGTGAGCATAGTCCGGATTGGGGTAAAACCAAAACCAATCCGTTATCTACGGTTTCTGAAAAATTGGAACCAATTCAATCCGTTTAAATTATGGAACCAATCCGAACCAATCCATTTAAATACGGATTGGATCAGTTTAGGACCACTGATTGACATAATTAAATAACAAAAATATATATATAACACTTTAATTTCATAAAAATATAAACATAGCGCTATATTAGTTCCACAATAGCAACATGTTTTTTTATAATAGTGACATACTGTTCTAAAATTTAAATAACCATAAGAAAACTAGTTTCACCATAAGTATTTAGACCATTACAAATTAAAACTAAAAACTAACAAACAAAAGTAATAAAAGAAGATATTATACGGTTTTAGGTTTGAGTTTAGAATTTATATAGAATAAGAGAAGATACTATGGGGGAGGATGTATAATAAAAATATAGACTATATGTATACGGTCCGGATCGGTTCCAATCCGGAACCGTGGGATTCAATCCGGAACCAATCCGTGGACTGCGGATTTTTAATTCTTCAATCTGGAACCGAACCGCGGATTCAAAAAACCAATTCAAACATATCGGATTGGACTGGACTGGATCGGATTACGGATTTCACGGATTCCTTGCTCAGCCCTAGACAAAGCAGTTGTAAAGTCAAGAGGCAAGTCAAAAGGCAACAACTATAGCTTGGCCACTTGCAGAGCCCCTAGCACTTTGAAAAATTGATAACCTCTTCTACCGAGTGTATAGTAATGTTCATAAATTAAGGGCAGGTTTCTCCTTCAAA